>JAKTPS010000254.1:0-14376 GCA_030556275.1 Lipomyces sp. NRRL Y-27488 | reverse complement strand
CACCCTGGCTACTTCCTCCTTTTCCAAACAGCCTTGGATCTGGGTTAGGGTATGAACTTTTGGTGCAATCTGCGACGCGTCGTCTTGCGTCCTAGTTTGTCTGTTGCTCGATAAACTGGGAAGAGGAACTAATTTTTATTGTGAGAATTGGCGAGTAGTGTCGTTACAGCACCGTAGTGGTACTCCAAATGTAAAAAAACAATTCTTTACTCGGCTTAGTGGATGTGGGTTAGATTATTGATATCTTTGGGAAAGCTTATGTATGATTGAAGTGTTTGTTGGCTTTTCGCTCCTCAGCGAAAGTGTCATGCTACGTACTTTCTGGATCTCCATCAAATGTCTTCGAATGATTTTCTTTCCTCGATAATTGCTGGCACCTTACTGGTTGTTGCTGCTTTCCTCTCGTCGAGCTCTCGAGGTGATTTGAATCGCGCTTTTTTCGTGTACGTCTGCCGTGTTCCCGATGCCATTCTCCTGAGCTATCTTGCTATCCGCGCTGGGCGTGCCATCGCGCGGTCACTGACTTTCTGCTTGCTCTGGCTCGTGCTGCCCGGTCGTCGCCATCGTCGTCTGGGCAGCGTCCCGTGGCCCTGGTTCGTCTGGTCGAAGCGAGATCTGCCGACCTGCAGCGACCGAACCTGTGCGATCCGTCTCGAGAACCCAGCTGGCTTCTCGGCGCCTCCAGGCGCTCTGGCAGATGAGCTCATGTGCGCGCCTTATTGCACGCCGATTGCCTTGCCGGCTTCGGCACTGCCGCGTGCACGGCAACGCCTGAAGTCTCCGTCTGCGGAGATCCTGATGGTCTATGCCTCATTTGCGTCCGCATCGGCTGGCAAGATCAAGGCGGTGACTGGGAAGAAGCAAGCGTGTGTTTTACATGGGGAATATGCTACTCTTGAACCGGAAAACAGCTATGCTGGGCTTTTTCCGGAGGATGTGGATGCTCCATCTCTCGCGACTTCGCAGCTCGAGCCTGCTGATTTGGGAGTCTCTGGCCAAAGCGACCAGCCTCTCAGCGCATATGCTGTCGATGAAACAGCAGCGGTGCTTGCGCGATTCAGACGTCGGAAGTTTGTTTATAGGAATGCGGACGGCCCGTATGGCTCTGTCACGCCTGTTCCTGCAGCCACCTCGGCCGCCGAGGTGTTCGATATACTGACACAAGGTCGTGGTGTGACATCAAATCGTAGCGCGCCTACCGCTGCCGAGGAGGCTGAACTTGGACCCGCGCGCGCTCACCGGGAGCGCATTGAGGATTACGGATATCGATTTGGGAATGCCAACGCGGTCCAGAGTATTAGTGCGTCTTCGCATGGAATGCATCGCGAGGGTGAGATTCAATCGGCCGAGAAAGACTACACTGAATGGCACGCGCCAGTCGTGGATGCGCGGACGTGGGTCGAGTCATCGTTTAGGGGCCAGCTGGCTGCGAGAGTGGAGCCCTTCGTTGACCGTGCGGAATCTTTTCTTGCGAACGAAGTGCAGACCTCATCAGGCGCATGTCATGCTCTGCATGTCGAACCTGACTGCTGCCACTGGATAAATCCAGGAGCAGCGCCCGACACGCCGCAGAAATCTCATCGGATTCGGTGTCCTTCCGCTCCGGTGCTGATTGCCTACGCCTCATTTGTATTTGCGTCTCAGCAGATGTCATTGAGAATCGGCATTGGCTACAAAGGCAAGGTTGCTGGTAAGTAAGCAAGTGATTTTTGCATGATAGCCACGACCAACGACGACTGAATTGCATCCTCAGGACCAGTACCGGATCCCGGGGATTCATGTGCCACATCGCAAGTCGGGTCATCGACTACCACTTCAGACGTCGCGCTCGAGCCCGCTGTCACAGAAATAGTCATGAAGGAAGAACCGCTTCCACTTGTGCCTAGTTTTGGCAGAGCAGCAGCGATGTCGAACCTGTCAAGAGATTCCTGTTTGCTCGACGGCTACCCCCCGCGCTCTCTTTGGTCTGTTTTTGAGACTGGGTCTGCATCTTTGGTCTCGGAAACCCCGCTGGCGTCTTGGTTTCATCTCGAGCCCATGATGGACGCCGTGCGAGACGTTGTGTGCCATGTGTTGCCGGAAGACGTCAACAACACCGGAGGACCCGCTGATGCTCTCAATTGTTCGAGTCTCGACGTTTCGCCGAATGCGGTCTGCGAGCCCGCGTGTGGTTCGACTCCGCGCGTGAATCGGTCCACACCGAGTCTTGGCACAGGTAACGTGTTTAATATTTTTGCTGACTGTTGCATTCTTTGTTTTCGTTTTGCAATGCTTTGCTGACCGCATCTTTCATGTGTAAAGCAGGCTCCTCGGTGAGCGCGCGTTGTGCGCCCGCAATCTACGCTATTCAGAATGGAACAATCGAAGAAGCTGTCGCAAGCTCTGACGACAAGAATATGCTAGCAACGAAAACGGCGGGCGAGGCCGTTGACGTTTCGACGGCGTTGACCAAGGATGCCGTGTCTGCTGCTGCTATGGAGGTGCGATTGAGAGTTATGGAGGCGGTATGGCAGAGGATCTATTGAGTTCTGAATTCAAGCCGTTCGAATGGCAGCCCGCGCGTTGTAGGCAACTTGAATTACTCTTTTCCTAGTTTTGCCGATATTATTTGCGGAAATATTACCTGCTACTGTGTATAAATTTTCTGGGCCAACTGCAGTGCCATTACTTTGTAATTCTTTCTATTTCTTATTCCCTCGACTCCTCTTGCTTTGGCTTTGTTGCTCGTTTTCATGCTGCAGATTTGTTCATTTGAATTCTTCTGAATCTGCGTTATTATAGCATTTCTTGTCACTTCTTTGTACTGATCCTAATTTTTATCTATAGATTGCTTCACCATACTCTTTTCGCTTGGAGTGGGCTTTCATATGTTGAGAGTGTGTTACGGGTCCTTTTAAGAGATGAAGTAATCCATTTCCATAGAAAATTTTCTAAGATTACCATCGTTGGTTTGACCATCATCATTCTGTAGATCACGTAGAGCAAGACTCGCCAAAGTTTTCTCGTTGAAGTCATAGGTCTGCTTCGGGAAACTTGATTCAGAGAGTCTGGGCATTTCAATTATCACAGAGACCTTTCAAGGATTGGAGTTAACTTTGATAGTTCCGGTCCAGAAATAAAGCGTGTTGCATTCACGTGGCCCGTTCCTCCCTGTGACATCAGTTGGGAGGTTTTCCTTTACGTAGGCATTTTTGTGCTTGAGAATCATCTTGCATTATATCTGCCATTGTTTTGGAAGTCATCACCTAGTTCTTGCGTCAATTGGCTCTACTCCGACGACTAGTCATGAGCTCTGTTATAATTGACGGAGTCGACCTGACCGCCGTGCGCGACGCTCTTGTTGCGCTCGCCCTCGAGGCTGGAGAGCTCATCACGTCCAAGACCGGGAAGACCAATTACGACGACAAAGCAAACGGTACGACCTGCTCCTTTTATTTTTTGGTCTACTTTTGTGAGAAAATAGCAAAGCTAATAATTGCCCCCTTTTGCCGGTTGCAGCGGTGGATCTCGTCACGGAGACGGACGCGGCGGTCGAGAAGCTTGTCGCGACGAAACTCAAGGCCCAGTTTCCCGACTACGAGTTCATGGGCGAGGAGAGCTACGTCCCCGGCGTGACGAAGCTGACAGAACGCCCTACTTTTGTCGTCGGTAGGTTATCCGGATTGTCGTGTTTGAGATATCCATTGCGATACTGTCTGCTCCGTACTGACGTGTGTTCATATCCTTCTAATAGACCCAATTGATGGTATGTTCAGTTTTGGTGCGCTTAACCATGCAATTGCACTAATTTGTGGGGAAAAAAATCTGGCAGGCACAACGAACTTCATCCACTCCTTCCCCTTCAGCTGTATATCCCTCGGCTTCACGATCAACAAGCGGCCCGTCGTCGGCGTGGTCTTCAACCCGTTCCTGAAGCAGATGTACACGGCCATCACGGGCCACGGCGCGTTCCTCAACAGCACCCAGCGCCTGCCCCTGCGCGCGCCGCCCGCCGGCTCGCGCCTGACGCTGCAGTCGGCCCTGATCGGGATCGAGTGGGGCACGCAGCGCGCCGGCGTCAACTTCGAGGTCAAGACGGAAACGTTCAAGAAGCTGGCCGCGCAAGACGGCAGCTTCGTGCACGGCTTCAGATCGCTTGGGAGTGCGGCGATGAACATGTGCGCCGTCGCGGCCGGCCAGCTGGACGCATATTGGGTAACCTAATTTTTTTTTGCTTTCTAAATGCATAATGATTTTGCTTTATCCGGGCTAATGTTTTTTGTCGACATGCTACTAGGAAGGAGGATGTTATGCCTGGGACGTCGCGGCAGGCTGGGTGATCCTCGAAGAAGCCGGCGGCCGCGTGGTCGGCGGCAACCCGGGCCTGTGGGACCCCGCGGTCGACCAGCGCGTCTATCTCGCCGTCAGAGGCGGCGACGGATCAGAACAGTTTATAAAAGACTTCTGGAGCAATATCGTTGGCGAGTTGGATTATTAGCTCGATGTAATTTTGCCCCCGTTGGACCACCTTTTCCGCCAAATTGCGATTTGCAGCCATGTATTATTCTTTTTTAGAAAAAAATATAAAATAGTTCTACAGTTCTTGCAGTTGTCAGCAGCGTGTCAGCAGGTAGCAAGAACACCCAGGAACGCGGTCTATATCGAGTTCCGGCGCTGTATTGTGCGCCGGCTCATGTCATTCAGCCGCGCGACACCGGAGATCTTCGGGAACCTGCCCTCGCCGGCCAGCCGCTTGAACGTGTCCCTCGCGAAGTCGTACCCGACGCCGTAGATCTCCTCGAACTTGCCAAAGTCGAGCGTGCCGTAGCCCTCGATCGGCGGGCGCAGGTACACGCAGCCGGCGGTCGTCTTGGCGCGCTCGAGCGCGCCGACGGACGACACGTACGCGAGCCGGGCCTGGATGTCCGCCATCGACGGGATCGCGGGCTGACGCGAAAAGATGTTGAACCGGCTGAGCAGGACCCAGAAGCCGGAGAGCGAGTCTCCCCAGGCCATCGGTGTCGTGTCGTCGACGCTGCCGACGTCGACAGCAAACACGACGTCCGCGCCGAGTGCTTTCATGTGGTGCACCGTCAGGTTGTCGACGTAGCCGCCGTCGAGGAGCATACTGCCATTGTCCGTGATCGGCGGCAGCAACCCGGCAAGCGACATGGACGCACGGATGTACCGCCACGCATATCCGGACGAATGGATTTCCATTCGTGAGTGCGTGATGTTCGTCGTATTTGTGTAGTATTGCAGCCAAAAGTCTTCTATGCGCGAGTCCCCAAAAGCCTTCCATATGCCGCGGTTGAATTCATGGCCGGTGGTGTAGCTAGTGGCAGGATACGTGAGATCAAAAAACATGCGCCATAAACTCGCGACGCGGCCAGAAAACTGTTTCAGGCGTCCGTATATTGGCACCATGTCCGAATCTCGAGCATACAAACCTCCCACGAACGCACCGATGGACGTTCCGCCAATAATATCAATAGGAATACCGGCTTCTTCGAGCGCCCTGATGACTCCCAAATGTGACAATCCTCGAGCCCCGCCACCGCCTAACACGAGCCCGACAGCTTTGCCGGATAAGATGCGCGCCAGCCGAGCGAAATCATTCTTGTGCGTCTGGTTATATGAATACACCGGCGATGTTCCTGACAGGCGCGTGGTGTATTTCTGCAACTCTGTCTGCAGAGTGTTCTGCACCCGATTCTTCAGGTTCATGATCTTTTTCTGCAGATATGCAGTCTGGGACCGCACCACCGGACCGCGGAATTGCATCTGCACATGGTGGTGGGACTGGATCCACACTCGATTCTTCAACCAACTGTTGGTCTGGCCAGGCGACACATAGCGGTCTCGGTGAATCAACACGAGTTCCTTTCGTGCCGTGGTCTTCGTCGTGAGAAGCATCCTCTCGTATTCTCCAATCGACGGATCCGCATTTGCGTCCGCAAGTAACAAGATGCAATCGGCTTGCGAAACGCAAGTATGTGTCCAGGGCGAACTGACGGACGTGTCGGCGACGTACACGACCATCTGGTATCGTTCTTCGAGGTCGGTCAGGTAGCTGCTCAACTTCAGTTTGCCAAACTTGTTGAACGAATGCCGTCCGAGATGCTTCAACACGGCGGCCTGATCAAGTAGTATATTCGTCTGTCCAATCTGCGTGAACGCCTTGGTAAGTCGTGACGCAAACTCCTGCGAGGGCAGTCCGGAGGTCACGGGAACGACTGCAATTGTTCGAAATTTGGCAGATGTAGGGACGGCGTTACGCGGCAGATCACTATTAACGAGACTGTTTACACGTGTAGCAATTATACGCGACACCTTGATGGCTATTGCCGGATTCCGCATTGCCAGGCTCTCGAAGAGCGTTCTTGGAAATCGTACGAGCTCGGTGTCTCGTACCGCATGAATCGTTACCGTGCGTTGCGAGGAGACTAAAGGTCAATAATGTTAGATTATCGTGCATCTGTGGCATGAAAGCGTCATAGAGGCAGATCTAGCTTACTTAGAACTTCCAATTCACCAACGCTCTCGTTCTGCCCATATTCTCCGACGAGCTCCATCTCATTGTCGGCGCCCTTGACTGCACGCAGCCGTCCATTGAGCACAATATAGATCGAGTCCGCTTCATCTCCTTGCCGAAAGAGAACCTCGCCAGCGTCCAGGTGAACCCACTCAAGCGCGAAATCCAGATGCATTATCAGGCTGGAAAGAATCGTCGTCAATCGCTTTGCCATTGTCAGCAAGACGATTGGCTGGCTGTCAATCAAGCGCTCAAGAGCAGCGGTCGACAAGAACCCGATGTAAACGTCTGTAGCCGCCCGGACATCAACAAATGATCTCAATCCAGATATAGAGCCGAGATATCCGCCAATGCCTCCCGGCTTGATGGTGTAGATGGTATTATATTCGCCCGGTTTGTCTAGGCTGCAGACGTCGAGGAAGCCGTCAATGACATAATACAGTCCCATATTTGGCTCACCCTGCTTGACAATTTTGGACCCGGCCTTGAAGAACAAAACCTCCACATCTTTAAAGAGGCTTTGCTTAATCGCCGTAAAACTTGATGGACCGCTCCGTTGGTGAATGCCGCTAGACGCAACCGACTCATCGTCGGTGTACCCAAGATTCGGGCTGTCGACAAATCCAAGAAGCCCATTCGTATGATGCCGCGACTGTGGCTGGGGAAATCGCAGGCTTCCACGCCTGTTTTCAAATGCTGATATGCGAGGACTCGTTTCGGCAGATGTTAGCATCGGCGACTTGGGGTTCAAAGTCTCGGGTGTGATTCCTAATGCATGCAATATGCATTCAAGAATCGCCTTCTTGAACTCAGTTATTTCCTTTTGGCTAGCCGCCTTTATTTCTTCGCCTTTGTCCGCAGCAGCATCGTCGCCAAATTCCGGAATGTCGAGCCGGCCGTATGACTTCATTCGCTTGGAAGAAATCTGTGAATATCTGGCCGGCAAAGTACTGGTCGCAGTCATAGACGGGGACAGATTAAAAACAGAAGCCATGTCGCTCTGCTTGCCAGATATGCTGTTAGACATAAGATCACCGGGAAGTACCTTGTTCGGATCAGCTCCACGGTCAAGTTGGCTCACGCTGTCATTACGTCTTAAATTCGGTCGAGCCATCGAATAATGCCGCGATCTCGCCCGTCGAAGGTTTAAATCTTCAAAGTCCAAAAGTCCAGCATTGATGTTGGTGGTTGTCTTTTCGACGTCGTCATCGTTGCTTGCCTCTTCATCGCTCTTGTACAGTCCCTCCGAGCGCATGTTGCTCTCTCCAAAATGCGCTTTAATCCTAGCAACAGCATCCTGACCCAGGTAATTTGGTAATTCATAACTGGAAAATTCATTGAATGCGATTTCTGTCTTGATAATTTCGGAAGTAAGTCCCAAATAATTGTTCCCCGTTTGAAAGGTGACCCGCTGAAATCGCGCAAGAATGACTTGAACAATATGAGCAGCGGACTTCGGGTACTTTTGTGTCAACCGACGGAATGCCTCTGCTGGAATAATGGCGATTGTAGTGTCCACCGTCGCACGAGCGACGATACCTTGAAGATTAATCCTCTCTTGACTGCGCCTGGCCGAAGTTGATTCCTCACGTAAATCCTCGCCGAAGGCTGTGGTGCCGCTAACTTTTTCTGATAACGGCGGGATGGGTGGGACCGGCAACAGAGGGCTTCCAACAAGCGGTTCATTCAAGGTTTCGTCCTGCATAGCAGAAGGGCCGCCGGGTGATGAGCTCCCAGATAGAGGCTTATTAATATCGAGGTGTTCGGTAAACAGCGACAAGATGGTAAACAGTGACGACATTGGTGCACCATTTTTAACTTCAGTGAGCAGCGTGTAGCTGCTGTCATCGTCTTGTTCGTCAATAAAGCTCGCTTGGTCTGTCGCACTTGGTTGGTTCGTGGAGTGCGTCTTCGCAAATATTTGGACTTCCCCGTCGACCACCTATTCCGGGTCAGTATATTGCTCCAGATCTATGAGTTTTATAAAAGCGGTCACTTACAATGCAAAATCCTCTTTCTTCTTCAAGGAGCATTGTGTCGCCGGCGATCAGTTTTCTAGTTTGAACGTGGCGAGTGAGCTCGTGGAATACAGGCTTCTCAAGATACCCGAACACCTTGATGCCGCTGAAAAATTCGTCCAGATAGTTGGAAAATCCAGGTTTGTCGTAGTGGCTGTTTATCGTGTTCGGGAAAAGCATCATGTCTATCTTTGGCTCCTGTCGGTGGGATTCCTGCGGCAATCGCGAGTAGACATTGAGATAACGATAGCGGACGAATGCCCATACCAGCGAGCCAAATGCCGCCATGATTACCAGAAGAGACGAAAATGACAGAGTAATGCTGAACGAGGTCCCGAGTAGTGCGAGCACTTGAGCCGGCACGTAGTACACAATAATACTAAGCGCATGCAGGATCACACGAGGCAGAAACCAAATGGCTCTGCTCAAAACCCCGCCAGACGCGGTCGAGCTCAAGGTCGCAGAGTCTGTCATGGTGCCAGTAGAATCCAAATTGTCTGTCAAACTAGAGACGCTGTCCGTGAAACCACTAGATGTTACGGGCTCATTGGCGGGGACCTCGTCTGCGAACGCGCCAGAGACAAGACAGAGAAAGAGGAACAACGTCAGTAAGCAAGTCCCTCGAAAATAACGTGCCATTATTGCAAAATGTGCCGCCAGAAATAACGTATTGGAACAGAACTGAGAGTGTTCTGGCTCGGTCAGAGTCTGGACTGCCTCATACTAAGCCAAATCGACGCCCTTACTGATCTGTCAGACTCACGGAAACCACGGGGCCACAAAGACAGTGTCAGTGCCGACTATGATCCGCAGTAAGCGACCCCGACAAATGATATGCTCGCAATGGACCACAGGCAGAAAGCACGAACGGGGTGCTGGAGATGAGCCACGGATCTGCGGTGGATGATGACCAGTCCCGTGGCACGAACCAGACGACGAGAAGCCGCGTCGATTTCGCCCTAACCCGCAAACCTCTCAAAACCTTAATTGTGCCCTAGCCCATTTTCAGGGGGAACCGAAGTCGCCTTGGATTTGGATGTGGAATGCTGCTTCGACTTCCTCGATATCAATCAAATCGACAATTTTGTTTCCGGTGGGTGTCGCTAGGTGCCATCGGGGTTTTTTTGCTGGCTTTGGGCCGTCTGCACTTTGCAGTGACATACTGCCATACACTCTGACTTAGTTTGGTCGCTTCTTTGCGCATTTTGGTCTGCTTGTCTGGGTCGAAAGATTTTCCTCGCCGCCACAGTTTTATATTATACCCTTCCTTGCACCATGGCTGAGGAACCGCTTGCGTTCGACATAGAAACCGATCCTCCACCAGAATCTGTGAGCGCGGATGCCATGAAGCCGACAGATGTCCCGCCAAATATTGCGAGCCCAGCCGAGAACGCCGAGATATCGCATAAACGCAGCTTGACCGATTTCGATACTGGACACCAGAGCGGGGGCCATCATAATGACGGACTGAGCAAATCGGCACATTCCTCGTCAGGCCGTCCTGCTTCTGCTGGGATTCAGAATGCGAAGCGGGTACGGAGAGATGCAGGACGAGCCGCCATCGAAGAAAAGGGCCGGAGCAGACGAATGTTTGGTGCCTTACTTACGTCCCTTGAAAAATTTCAGAAAGAGACAACTAGTTTACCTTCCATTAGTAAACGAGCAGAGGTAGAGCGGAAAGTAGATGAAGTCAAGCTGCAGAACGCGAAAGCTTTGGTCGAGGAAGTGGCGCGCAAACGGAGAGAGGTGTCATTCCGTGAGGGTCAGTCGTTCTTGCGGAAGAAACTGGCCAAGCTGACCACCGACGCGGAGTATCTTAGTTCAACTTCGTTTCCTGTTTTGTTATACAAGCCTAAAATACTTCTTGGCAGCCAGCAGGACCGCATAGAACAGCAGCGCGCTGACTTGGAAGACACAGTAAAGCGTGAGTGGGACCTTTTTTATCAACGCTATCCTGACCTGAAACCTGCCGAGGACGTTCCCGTTCTCGTGAATAATGGCGATATTGAGATGGCCAACGCTGAGGATGCCAGCCACTCTGACCAAATCGTTGAGTCAGGACCTTTGGAAGAAACAAGGCAACCCGAAGCTAGTGATTTTGACGTGGAGCAGGATGCCGAGAAAGTGCCAGAACCCGAGCAGGACACCGGATTGACAAGCAAGGCGGAGGAAGGAGACTCCGATTCTGAAGTGAGGGCCAGAGATATCTCTCCGCTAACTGAAACCAACGCGAACGGAAATGGAAGGGATAGTACGTGAGCTCGTATTTATTTGAGGACTCGGGTGGAACGCAACCAGCAGACCGTCTACCTGTCGACTGTACTGGTCACATTAATTTTGTAAGTATGAATGTCTTCGTGAGTAAATCCAACCAAGTCGTAGGTGTCGGTCTTTCGTTTAGACTTTCCATAAGCTGTAAGGTATGACCATACCTATCTGGATTGGTACCTAATATGTACTGGTACATGCTATATTACACTATTGTTACATAGTTCTTACAAGGCTCTTCGAGTAAGGACATGGTCCTGGAAGCTCTATCTCTCATTTTCTGCGCGCGATTCAGCAATCAAATTGCCTGCATTGCGCTTCACTTCGTCCTCCTTTAGCCGTTCCTTCACCAACACAGTAATCCTCTCTGCAATTTTAATGGCGAGCTCTGTAAACTTCAACAGCAACCCAACATCCACGGCCAGTTCACCTGCCTTGTATATCTGACAAATTTCTTGATTCGAATTCGCGGTAACCGACATAAAACCGTGGCGCAGGGTCTCTTCCTGTAAGGATGCATCGATGAGCATGACAGTGTCGTCGTCTTCTGGCTCTTCTTCTGCGTTTTGTTTGCTGTCTTCGGCTTTGGCTGTCGACGCGGCAATTGCCGACACCGCGTCGCGCTTGTTGAAAAATGAAAACGTAACACAGACCGGAAAATGTAATACGGACAGCGGCACCGGCACTTTCTCCGTCACAGGATGAACAATCAGTTCTCGCCGGCTCCCAACGCCCGAGATCGTGACCTCCGGCCGTCTGTAATGATGAAGCCCGGCACTGACCGCAATGCAAGCAGCGTCCACGAGGCCGCCATCGTGATCCAGAAAGTGCACATCCGCGCGAACTGCCCAGCACTTTTCGCCAGCAATTATGCATAAAGACTCGGTGTCCAGCGCACCGGAGAGCCGTATTGACTTGTCAATGATTCTCGAAATCACAAGCTCTTCTTCCGACTTGCGACCGGCTTCAAATGTCGGGGCAGCCATGGGGCTGATCTCTGTTGTTATGACGAAAAGACCATCGTATGGCCTATCTGACCGAGGCTGAGCGATTTCCGCCGAGATCCTTGCAATCACTCGTGTCCGGCCAAGGCGAACGTCTACCACGCCGTATTCGGTAGAACTGAACGAGACATCGAGCGGACGCATTTGCGTGAACCCGCGGTTGTCGAGACGCACATTTTCGGTAAGCGCCCGTAATACAAATGTATTCTCTATGATAGTCGTACTTATATTCCGCGGCATCTTGCTTTGCTGTGGGTGTCCGTGTTTGTTTTCAATTTCCGGGGCCTAATTGTCCTCGAAATACTTTTTTACCATTTTAGAGTTGGGAGTTCAAGCCCACCGCCCATCTTCAATCCATCTCCACGTGAAGCATTTCCTTTGTATCAGGACATTCTTCTACCTACACAGGTTGACTGCGTATTGCCCGCATTTGCCAACAACCTCAACATAACTCAAGATGACAACAGCACACCGTCCCACATTCGATCCTGCGCGCGGCAAGGCGGCGCAGGCGCCGACCCGCATCTATCACAGCCGCATGCTTCCCGCACACACGCAGCTCAAATTCCGCAAGCGCGGTCAAGGAGGTGCTGCTGACCGTGAGGACCTCAGCACTCCGCTAGCATCGGAGGAGCGAGAATGGGAGCGCGAGGCGATGAGGAGAGAGCTACTAGAACGGGAAGCTCAACATACGGCAAAAGATAAGAAGCCCAAAGCTTCTGGCGCTGCTCCCTTACTGATCGAGGCGCCGGCGGCTGGTGGCGATATTGCCGACGAAGGAGAGGAGGACGAGGAAGAAAAAAGAATCAAGCGACGGAAAATGATCTTAGAGGAGGCACAGAAGAACGAGCAGTCGGATTCAGAAAACGAGGCATCCGACGGAAAGCCAGACGGCGAAGCTGATGACTCCGACGACGACACTAGCGAGAGCGAAAGCGACGACGAGGACGACGAGGACGAGGAAGATGAAACTGCGGAACTGATGAGGGAACTGGAGAGAATCAAGAGAGAACGTGCTTTAGAAAAGCAAAGGCTGGAAAGGGAGAGGCAAGCGGCAGAAGATGCCGAGAGACAGGAAGAGATAGCCCGTGGCAATCCACTCCTGTTCAACGACGGTTTCACAGGCGGATCAAAAGCGAGGAGATGGGATGAAGATTCGGTGTTCAAGAATCAGGCAAAGGGAGTAAGCGACAAGCCGAAGAAGGGATTTATCAATGACATGCTACGATCGGACTTTCACCGGAAGTTTATGGACAAATACATCAAATAAGAATGTATGTTATTTGATACGCAGAATATATCATTTCATATCTAGTAATTACTGTCTATCCGAACATGCCATCACGATCTACACGCCTGCTCACCGTATCCATCCCGGTTTGGTAGCTTAGAAGTTTGAGGCCTATTAATACTTTTGCCTCAATGTGTCACAGTTATCCGACAATAGCATTATTTTTGTATTCTTTCACAAAGCAAATTTATATATGAAACATCGCACACATAGCTTCTGGCTTCTCATATACTGGATTTTCTGAATGTAGTACTCACACTGCCCGACGATGTATGCCATTTCCGCATTCTGTCGCTTCGCTTTCTGTTCGTCAATGTACACCACAGTTATGGTGCGACTGAAGAATCATCCTCGCCCTCGCCGAGTATGGCAAGCGCAGCACGTAAAGCCTCCACGCATCCGCTCACCTCACTTCGCAGCCGCTCTATCTCTGAGTATTTCGCTTTCGCCCATTCAAGACGCGTCTTAATGCTGGATTGAAGACAAGAGTTAATACAGGTATTGAAAATCACATCGCCCTCCGTTTCCTGGGGCAAGGCACAGAAGCATGCAAGAAAAACGGAGAAGAAAAAAATGTCAGCACCGTTTTCGACTGCGCAGATGATCAAATTGCGCTGCGGCACGGACCCAGGCAGCAACATCCTAAATCATAGACTTAAATTAGTTCTCATGCGTGCACAAGTAAGTCTCGATCGCAAAGCTCCAGAGCGGCTTGCTATATATTCTCAAAAATAAGACTCGGGATCGCAAGGACCAGTACATCACTAAACTCTCGAAACTGAGCAAACACCTCCCGTTGCTCGTCTTGCGATTGCGAAAGGATCGTGCGGTACTCCTCAAATACGACAGCTTCGTCAAGTACAACGAGAAAGCTAGAACCGTCCTCTCCCTCTGCGGGAGAAGAGGACAAAAAGGAGAAGGGTTCAGCGTGGTTGCCTTCGTGCAGTGACGAAGCAGCGGCCATATTTTAGAATCAGCGATTTGAATTGCTCTAATTTTAGAAAGTTCTCATTTGTCGAGTGTCAGTCTCAGTTGATTCTTTCTCTTCCCCTCTTGTCGCGGTCTCTTGCATTAACGACCTAGTTGTGGTAAAATACAGAATAAAGATCCACGGGATAGAACAACCCAGAGTGGAGAGTCTCATCACGTGCATGCATCACGTGCACGTAATCCCACATCTAATCAGATCTGTAGAGATCATCTTTACAACTAGTGCTTCATTTCCCTTGATCTACAAACACTCGCCACTGGTCACAACTACCTCTTTGTTGCGGACCGATG
>JAKTPS010000253.1:0-14426 GCA_030556275.1 Lipomyces sp. NRRL Y-27488 | reverse complement strand
ACCTGTGCTGCCTTTCCGACTCACCTTAAAATCGAGCCGGGAAAGTCCAAAATGTGTTAGGAGGCGAGGCGGATGCGAGGGGGAAATATAATGTGTGGGTGCGGGACAAGAAAAAGAGAAGGAGGAAAAGAGGAAACCGGGGGGACGGGCGGATTATATAGGCAAGTTGGCAACCAGACTGAAGTAGGGCGTGTGCAAAGGTAAGGGCATGTATACCCTAATTTAATAGTTAATTTTTTAATTAGGGCTTTTTGTTTGCTGATGACGCGAATAACCAACTACGCGTCCGTTGTTCGCGTTTTTGACAGCAGTTTGAACACCAAAATTGCTGCAGCTGCACTTCTGAGGTCCAGAACGACTGGGAATAGTGTAAACTAAACTGATTATCGTGATGCAACCTGTAGAAGGTGAGATGAAGGCATTTTCGTCTCATCTTGATTGACCAAATGACGTGTGTCGCAAGCGAAATGCCGATTGACAGATATGCCAGTTTCCATGGCAGCGGCTTGAGCGTGTGTTGACCCAGAACCCTGTCAACACAGACTTGAAGAGGTCATAATGACATAAAATGCCTATTTGGGGTGGGCCGGATGCTCTGCTGTTTCCGGATCAAACGGGCGTGTAAGTGGATTAGATTAAGTCGGGGTTTACAACACCCTTGCTCTCTCCCTGACTTTGTATGCGGCGTTTTATTGCAGCGATGCCCATAATATGGTGTATTATACTAGATCATCCGCCTTAAATTAGCAAATGTGTTTAAATCTGGTCTGTGGATGACGTCTGCATGCAAGCGCAGTCCCAGACTTCTGATGCTGGCCGGCAATTCTCAATCCGGTAGTCAAACAACATCGGTATTCTGGGGGTATTCTGGGTGCGACGCTCCGGTGGTGGCGAGGCAACTGACCACCAGTGCTCTATATAGCAAACTTCACGCATTGCGATTTTGGAGAGACAAGAATATATTTCAGTGCTTTTTTTTTCGTTTTGGGAAGCACGGATGATTATTTTACTGTGTTACACGCGACTTGTAAGCGGTGAGCCATTAACTATGATTGACAGGGAGAGTCTGCGAAGTAATCGTAGCATACTTACCATAACCTATGCAGCCTTGAAGACGTTAAGCATGAGAACGAGAACAAAGCGCAGGGTCATGGAAATACAGGGAAGTTTTGGCTTAAGTGCAGCTTTCTGTCGTCGTGATATGGCTAGACGGTGCAGGTGAGCGAGTGGCTTAAACTTACCACAGCAGCGCAGCCTAGAAGTGCGTTCCTGTGTTAAATGCGATCTCCACTGTTGGATCTGGCCTTGGTACATATGTATGTCCAATTCGGGACGCGATATCGAAGGCGCGCTGCACACCCACACAGCCCGAACATGACCTCTCTGGAAAGGATTATTGCTAAAGTAAAGCGTCGAATAGGACATTTCCTGGCGGTGAGAGTGAAGGTTTGCGTATCATACACTACTATTGGACGGAAGATATGAACGATTTTTATGATTTTGAGATACCACTATCTATTAAATCGCATTTGTATTGTTGTTTCGAAGACAGTACGAATTAGGTTATGTATACTTATCCCACTGCTGAAATTTTTCGATTGTCTAGTATGCTGATATTTTTGAGGCCCTGGGGTTAGTCGACTTCTGCAATCATGTGTCCAGCAATTTTTTAGACAAGACTTCGGTCCTGATACTGCCAATTCCAATAACTAGCGCGATACTGCTACTGATGTTGATGCTAAATACCCCAATTATATTATGCCGTCGAGCGCACAATCGAATTTGTTAACATTCAGCAGCATCTGCCGCCTTTGGAGAGAACCAACTCGTTTTGCTGTTTGATTACTTCTAGCACTAAAACGTGGGACACTTTCGGGATATAGACACATGCAGAGATGCAGTATGATACACTCGCTTTTTTTGACTTTACAGATTCAATAATAACGTCATGTGTCCGCACGGCCCAGCGGCAACAGTCGTCTGGCCAGAATTATCAACCGCCCATACAGACTGTGCATCAACATCATCGGGCATGCTTGCGACCATCACAGGCATGCAGTCGCTTATGCTCTTGCTGGCAGGTGTCTCCGAGGTAGCCAAACGGCCCCCCTCCTCATATTATTCCGTCAGAATTAGACCAGCACGCGGGTCGTCACTACTACGGCCGCACTAGCGTCGATTCGGCCCACAAGCTTTATGTTACTTCCGACCGAGCTCAGTTTTTGTCTTCAAGGTGCAACAGTCTTAAGGTCTATTTTTTTTTTGGAATTGCAGTATATATCATTAATGAGTCCGCAAGAATAGCAGAATGTTACTCGATCTCTTTTTTTAGATGATCACTGAGATTCACTTTAGCTGGAGAAGCTCATCAGAGTATGATAAAGGCGAATAGCGGCATTCAGTTTCTTTCACTATATTTAGTCATCATCGGTTCAACTTCGCAAACATTGGCGTTTGATTGTACCAAAATTCTTGGAAACAGAGTGCACCACCGGCAATGGTCCCAGAAAAGTTCTTGTAATATCTGCCTCCCATATGTATTATTATTCTTACCAAAGATTGAGAGATATTTACAAATGTGCTCAGGTTTGCTGGAAAACATATCATCTGCATAAAAAATCGCCATTGGCAGGGGTACAAAAGCATGGACACAAACTAGGAAGTCAAGAAGGGCCATACCAAGGTAGTTCGCAGTTACCCGTCCGATCAACACCAGCTAAGCTCCTTTGGGCCTACTTAGTACTGCGGTGGGAGACCACGCTGGAATCGTAGGTGCTCTTCTTTTTTTTATTTGCTGAAATTATTGATCTTTTGTATTTCGTTTTGGCAAGTGGTAATGGCTATTATCCTGGCTGTCGTGGTCCAGTTCCGGAGATGGGAGTGAGTAACTTCGAGTTTGCAGCCAGAAGTCATCAGTGAATACGGGCTAGATCTGTAGCACATAAAGACAGCCGCTCCATTTTGAGCAATTCTGGGCGTGTCTGTCTAGGTAAAGGGGCAGTAAGGGGCAGTGTCCATAGCTCAGTGCCGCTGTGCTTGGTAAACTTTTGTGTTCTGAGGGTGCATTACTAAGGCTTGTGTAATATAGACCAAGAAGAAGAGCCAGACAAAAGACGGCAAGCAAACAAGAAAATAATATCAGAAAGTTCAAAGAGAGTAGCAATACTCGAGGCATGTCAAGCTTGCCGACTGTTGATTACTTCTTTTGATCTCAAAAGATATCGACGGTATAAAAATCATATCCGAAAATGTGTTAATTATCAGAAAAGTACCGTTGTGAAATAGTCAAGCGTCATAAAACCCACAGTAAAACACAGTAAAAGAAACGGTATTGATAACATAGGACATACGGCCAACTAGAACTCCTCGTATATCAAAGACATGAAGCAGAATTCGACGATGGCTAGGCAACACTGTGTGCGCTAAATGCGCTTAACGTTCAAAAAGCCACTTGAAAAAAATCAAGGAAAAGGAACAAATTTCGCCGTCAATCTTGGCACCGGCAACGCCTACAGCTGCAGCTGCAGCAGTGGTAGAATTAGTGGTGACTGTGGTAGTAGTGGTTGTAGTGGCAGTTGCGGTGGTAGTTGTAGTGGTGGTTGTAGTGGCGGTGGGAGTGGTAGTTGTAGTGGTGGTAGTAGTCGTGGTAATGGTGGAAGGGAATCTAGAGGCGGTAGCCGAGCGACCGCTTGCACCTGGCAAAGGTGGCGCGATGTCAGATGTGGTGCCGCCGCTAGCTGAGAAAATCGCCATGTCGACTCCGACAGTGTAGAATTCCGTCATCGTGACCGACAGTGCCGTAGTCGCGACGATGGAGGTCTAGATACAGTTGTAGGCTTGTAGTCCCTTCTGACAGCCTGCATTCCTTTGTTCGCCAAACATTTCAGTGGCACTGAAGTAAAAGCCAACTCACTAGAATGCCGTTTACTATGTTGCAAAGAAAACGATCGGGTTGCGATAACACTAGAGCGAGGCTGGAAAAAACGAGGTTGGAATCAAGCAAGTAAGTCACGGTTCCGAAATCAAAGAACTAAGGGGAGGACATGAAACGTGGAAAAGAAGGAACGAAGATGGTGGTAGGCATAATATGTTGACATTTTATTCGTTCAGCCTGAATGCGAATGTCGATGGCTAAAGAATGACGTTATGGATACGGCACGATGGGAATGAAGTCGGAGCAGCCCTTCAAGAGATTCCGAGCTCAGTCAAGGATAACGATCTACTCTGACAACTAGTCATTAAGCACCAATAAGGAAATTAATTTGGTATTGACCATATATTTAAATATGTATATACACATATTGCCTATACAAGCTTTTCATTCGAATACTTTTTGGCGTACATTCCCAAAGCCCGTGCAGTAAAGTAAAACTTGTAATTGGGATACTCAATCATGCAGCTCCTGTTGAAAACGCCTTCGATTCCTTCCTGAAGCCACTCGCCGTTGGGCTGCTGGCGATTCATGAGGAACTTGATGCCACGCTTAATAACTTCCACGTCTGGATAGTCACCAAGCATAAGAGCAAGACAGGCCCACGCAGTGTTGGTGACTTGTGTCGTTTCGTGGGATACGTACGTCAGTGTCTCGCAAGACTATACCGTCATGTTAATATACATAAAATCAAAAGATGTCGATAGGAAACATACCCTGTAGCTTTCACCCCAACCACCATCGTCTTCTTGATGCCGTGCAATAAATTGGCATCCTTTAGCAACGACGTCACTGTTGTTGTAAAATTCGCCTTGATACGACAATGCCTCAATAGCAAACATGGCAGCATAGGTAAAGCATATGCCCCAGGAGCCGTACCAGCTTCCGTTTGCGTTCTGCTCAGACTTAATATACGTAACAGCGTCATTGATTGCCTGTACCACCTCCTCGTGCCGATAGTCCGAACTATCACGGAAATATGAAAGACCGATAACAGTTGAATCTGAGCACTCAACGTATGGATACTCAACCATGATGTTTCCAAACACTTCAGCGGGGTTGACGATTTCGAGGAGGGGAGTCGCACGAATCTTCTCGTACGACGCAAAACTACCAAACGAGAAGGATCCTAGATTTTGCAACGACAGCAATACGTCAATGGCAGGATATATCTTTTCGATCGGAACAGCCGTGTCAATAAAAGGAAGCTTTTGGACCATGAGCACAGCCTTCAGAGCTTCGGACGTGCAGTCGCTAACTGTATATCCCTGGTCTTTCGTCGAAAACGGCCAGCATCCAAGTCTTTTGTCTCTGTGAGACCCTGGAACACACTCCTCGGTAAACTGAGAATTTTTCAGAAACGTGAGTCCCTTCTTGATAGTCTCCTGAAACTCAGGAAGATCAGATGCGCCAATGCTGCATATTGTTTGCAAAGCAAAACTTGTGTCCCAGCATTGCACGCCATTAGTGCCCGTCATCAGCATGCCATCTTCGCTTATATACATGAAATCAGCAAACCGGTCGCGATGTCGCTGAAAGGATTTCGAGTCGGGTCCGTCCTCTATGTACATGACAAGAGCATTCATGACATTATTAATTGGACCAACACCCAAATAGTCTGTGTTTGTGTCTTCTTTCCGGATTAACTCGACACAGGTTTCGCGCACCCGTCTCTTCACCCAGTCCGGTCGAAGATATTTTCCCCATGCTACTATGACTGAATTAATGACATTCAGCAATGTCGTATGAGGATAATAGATATCAATAGCGGAAATGTTATTGCGCTCTTTGGCGAAATCGATGGCATCATAGGGACGGGTGTAGATTTCAGATCGTATAGCTTCCAGCAAGGGATCCAATGGAGCCTTGACTTGCTCAGAGTATATGTAACTCATCGGCAAATATACCTGACGTGTATGAATCCACCATTTGCTTGGGTGTATCGGGAATGACTCTGGAAGTATCCTGATATCCAGTGTATTAGTATGCCACCATGATTCGAATATAGAATGCCCAAGACTACTAACCACATCTCTCCAGGAACAGGGTTGATGGCCTCGTACTCGCAAAGGTTGAGAACGGCGAGCCAGATCTTACCCCATTGGGGCGCGCCAATGGCACCGCCTATACTCGCCCGTCAGCTCACGCTCTGCAGTCGCCAACAAACCTCATACTTACCAAGGTTGTGAAGCGTTTTGCGCGCCTTGGTTGCGACTGGATGGTCCGCTTTCATGCCCATTAGTCGCAAAACGACGTAATTACATGCGGTACCAAAAACGGTACTCTTGTCTTCGGAGTGGAGACCCCATCCACCGTCAACAGGATGGGCCGTGTTGGTAAGATAGCGAACAACTTCAATTTTCCATTCTTCGGGAATAGGAGTTTTCGTGAAATAATGAACGGCAGTGATGCCAATAAGAAGAAACATCGGCCCTCCATATCTGCACGCCCAGTGGCCTTCTTCTTGTTGCAACTCTTTGAAAAAACGCAGGCCATTCAGAGCGGCGTCGTATGGAGTCTCTGCACGAGGAAATTCAGGAAGGCCCTAGACAAGCGTAAGTCATCTTGAAAAGCAAAAACAAATGGACAAGAGCCCTTACGGTCTCCAAGCCAAGGACATGTTTTTCGTACGCGTTCTGGGGGCGATGTAGAGGGACCTCCTCGTCCTTCAGGTAAGTCCAGCGTATGCGTCCCACTTTGTCGCCGTAAAGTCGCCATTTTGCGGGGTCTGTGCGAGGAAGACCCTCGCGTTCGGAGAGCAGTGGGCGCACTGTTGAAGGACGCGACATTGTATTCGCTCAAGAATAGAGGGGGATAGGAGCGTGAGTGCTACTGGTATGATAGACGTGGAGCGACTTTATATAGTCTAACGGCAACCGGGAGAAAGCTTCGTAAAGCCACTCGGCTTATCAATATGCACCTGCAGTCGCAGGATAGCTAGCAGGTGTGGTGAGTCTCGGCAAAATCTTGGGTGGAGTCCGTTGAAGGCGAGTTGTAAAAGGGCTCTCGAATCCGGAATGCAAGACGTAGAGATCGGGTACTAAGCGAATCTCGGGGTGTAAACCCGAGTACGAGTCCGAGAAGCCCGAGAACCAAAAAAAAAATTGCGAGGAGCAAAAAGAAGAGCACCTACGATTCCAGCGTGGTCTCCCACCGCAGTACTAAGTAGGCCCAAAGGAGCTTAGCTGGTGTTGATCGGACGGGTAACTGCGAACTACCTTGGTATGGCCCTTCTTGACAAAATGCATTTGCGGTCATCACTTTGACGGCAGTTCTACCGGCACTGCCGTCAGAACGTGGTGTACTTGCGACCGGATCCGGGCAGGCGTCCTGCTCACGCACTCTCGTGAGTTTTTTTTGACATGGCTCTTCGGAACATTTGTGCACTGTACTACATTTCACTATCCCATCAGCCCACTCTTGTACATAGCATGAGCGTCATTCGACCAAACTTACGACCCGTGGTCGCCTTCCGCTCCTGCCTGTCCAGTGATGTTCGGATATATCGACCAGCACTGATTCAGAAGCGCACAATCGTCTACTTGGATGGCATCTCCGAGGAAGATCGAGTAACGATCAAGCCCGTACGGGAAGAGCTGGCCGAGAGGAGCGAGCAGGCGTACAAAGATATCGATTCAGCTTGGGGTCGGCTAACAGGAAACTATGCCTCCAATTATTCGCTTCCGAGGGAATTGCTCTTGCAAGTGTTCACCCATAAGAGTTTCCGACATGGAATTTTTCCGTACAACGAAAGATTAGCATTCTTTGGTATGCAGTACCTCCAGCTTTGTGACTGTTGCCGAGAGACTGTCGACTGACGTTTTATTTGGTTCTAGGCCGAAAACTGTTCGCCTTACAAATTGCAGTGCTAGTCTCCGCAAGCGAAGGTGAAGGCCCGACGTCAATTGCCGGGAAGGACGTTGGTGCGCTTACTGCTCCTACGGCAGATCATTTATTACACAGCCGGCAAGCTTTATACAATGTGGCCAAGGCAGCGGACTTTTTGCCAATAATCAGGTGGACGCCGGCTCAAAAGTACAACAATGTTTTGGTGAGTCCAGTCCCTCGTTCTTCTAAGATGAGAACTTGAAATCGTTTAACACAAATCGTGTGCAGCAAGTTCCTCCACGCAGTAGTGGTCTTTTTGAGGCAGGTTCGCAAACCATATTTGCATCCATTGGCGCGGTTGCTTTGCATCAGGGTGGAGCGAGTGCGGAACAGTTCGTTCGGAGAGTCATTATGGGAGGACCCTGCGGTATTCTGAGGGTTGCCCGTGAGAGTAAATAGAGTGGAGCCGTCGATCGACTAAATCAAAAACCTCCAAGGATTCGAGTCGGCATTCTGCAATAACGGAATGCTGATGGTTGACCAATGAATATGTAATCCTGGGTGCGTTCTAGGATAGTGTAACATAGCCATTGCCTGTACATATAAGACGCTGCATACACAGAATGCAGCTAATTTAGGAAGAAGATTTTGGATGTGGAACACGTAGATGCAAGATGCTATGAATAGAGACGCCTGGCATGAGAGACCGACATTGTTCACCAGAAAACTAAGAAGGTTTCAAGTAGAGTTTGTTTGGTACGGGAACCGAAACCCAGCCAAAGCCCTAGACGCGTCCAATGCCAATACCATCGCTCCAACCACCGAACACTGCCCATTATTAGCAACATCATCTTCTGCTACGATACATCGTTTGCCGTTTGACGTGAATGCAAAGTTTTCGAGCGGGCGCACAATCACGCGTGCGCTCTGTCTCTCCCCAGCGTACGCGGTCGCTGCCTGACTAACCAAGTTCCCAATGCGCGGTCCTCGCGCTCCCCCGGTGGAACTGAACGCGGCATCCCTAGATCACGTCAAGAGACTCCTCCATCAGCTTCTGCAAAAGATCGAATTACCGCCGGCGCTTGTTCTTCAATGGGAGCGTGCACTATTGCCGATATTGCTACAGGCCACTGATGATCTGGAGCTCGACATCCGCGGCGGCGACGCCATCGATGTGCGCAACTTCGTCAAAGTGAAGCGCATCTCCGGAGGGATGCCGGACGACACGGCGTATTTTTCTGGCGTCGTCTTTACGAAGAATCTCGCATTGAAGTCCATGCCAAGAGCGATATCCTCCGCTCGAATCATGCTATTAGCATTTCCGTTAGATTACAGACGAGAAGAGCCGGTCAAGGGAAAGCGAGGCGTTCCGGTGACTGCCATTACTACCAGAGTGGAATACGATGACGAATCTGTTATTATTAAGGACCAGAATAAAGAACGAATTTTCAACGGCACTCCTGTGCAAATAGGGTTCATGTCTCTGAATTCACTGGAAAAGGAAAAAGACCATCTTCAAAGGGTCGTGAGCGCAATCGCGGCTCGTCGCCCGAACGTCCTATTGACCGAGCAACCAATTTCGGGACATGCGCTCCACCTTCTTGAAAAGGAGAATATCGCCGTGGCGTACAACGTGAATCCGAATGTTATCCGGGCAGTAGCCAGGGCCGCACAGGCTGATATTGTGACCTCTGCCGAGGATCTGCTCAAGGACGCCGAAAACGAGGATCCGCTGATTCGGGTCGGCAATTGTGAAAAGTTTGAGGTCAAAACGTATATTCTGGATGACACAATGAAAAAGACGTTTATTTTTATGTCTGGGTGTCCTCCTCACCTCGGATGCACAATCGTTCTGCGTGGCGGCGACATGGAGACGTTGAGCCAGGTCAAAGTTATAACAAAATTCATGGCGTATGTCGTCTATAACCTGAAGCTGGAAACCTATCTCATGCGCGAGGAAATGGTTTTGATGCCTGCGCCGAAAAAACAACCGTTGGGAATTCAGGATACCGCATCGCAGATTGATCCGAATGTTGTTCAGGCCGTTTTGAGTGACGATACTGGGTATTACGACGCACTAGTGCACCTGCATGGAGAGAGTATCGTGTCGACCTCGCCATATGTTCAAATTCCACAGCCGCACCTTTTATGGAGAGCTCGCGAAATCGAAAAGAGACTTCAGTTTCTCGCAAAGACCTCTTGTGAATTTGAGAAGCAAGAGAGTGAGAGGGTTGCGGAAAAGAATAGTATTTTGGACGAAGTAACGGTAGTTGATGGTATGCTTTGGACCGTCTAGTTATGTTATTGCTATTTGCGACTAATGAGTCCCGGCGCTGTATAGAAAAGAACGAGTCCACGCCGATAAATGATGAAAACGCACCGCAAAGTGGAGACTCGACGGAGGCAATCGCAATTCCAGAAGAGTGCAAGCAGCTAAGGACGCGCGCAGCAGATGCAGTTTACGAGCTCATAAAACCCGAAATTCTAGACCAACTGCCAGGTGGTGGAGAGGAAATTGTTACACAAGTATGCCGTGCCATACTTGAACTAGAAAATGACCAACTACAGTATATCGCCGCAATTCAGAAGCGTCAGTGGGAGACGTACTTGTCCCAAACGACACGATATCTGTTTGACCCCTTTTCCTACCAGCATATTACGATTCTGTATTCGCTTGTTTCGAAAATCACGACAGCGCCGTGTACCGGTCCAGAGTTGGTGTCGATCGAGTACTATGGAGCAGGCGACTGCACTCTTGGTCAGTTTATTGAGGGTATTTGCGATAGCGTCGACCAGCAGTGCTCGGACGGCTGTTTGTATACATTGGAGCAGCATTATCGGTCGTACGTTCATGGCGATGGTCGTGTCAACGTGTATGTCGAAAAGCATCCTGCAAGATTTCCTGGGATGGAAAATCATATTCTGATGTGGTCACACTGTAACATATGCGACAAGACGTTGCAGCCGTCGATAATGTCGGACGACTCGTGGAAGTATTCGTTTGGCAAATACCTTGAAAGATCGTTTTGGTCAGCGCCGCTGTCTATGCGGGGTGACGTATGTCACCACGATTTCCACAAGGACCACGTTCGCATATTTGGCCTGCATGGATTGGCGGTAAAGTTTGAATACCAGCCTATTGAGCTGCTAGATGTCTCGTTTCCTCGCACGCAGTTACTCTGGAAGCCGCAGATTGATGTGCGGTTACGCGCGGACGAGTTCTGCAATATCGCCGAGAGGATTAATAAGTTTTTCGATTCCGTCTTGGCGAGATTGCTCTCTGTTCGGGTTGACGAGTTTGAGTCGTCAGAGCGTACAGAGGAATGCAGGGCTGAGATTGAGGTAATGTGTACAAGAGCCACAACTGAGAAAAATGATCTCAAGGACATGCTCGATACACTGTACATGCAGTCCTCTTATCGGGAATACTTACCGTTGAATGCGGTTATAAGATCATTGCAAGAGCGTGTTGTTCAGTGGGACCTTGACTTTGCCGAATTTGATCGAAACTTTTTCCCCTCTGAAAAGGACATTACGCGGCTGACCGCGATGCAGTTAAAGAAGATGTTTCTCGAGAAGGATACGAGTACGCCTGCACTAAGTGGAGAAGACACGCCATTATTGAATTCGTCGGATTTCTCGTCCGCCGTTGAGCTAATGCCGGTTCTTTCGAGCACGACGTCTGCCACGACTTCGCCGGGTATGTTGCTGCCACACGACTATTCCGACAGCGGCATGACGCCGTTGATGACGCCGGAGTTTGCGCCACCTATGGGATTTCCTTCGCCAGGATTGCCGTCGATCACAGCTATTCAGAAGAAAATTGCTCAGAATTCACAGGTATTGAATGCGGCAATAGCTGAAGCAAGCGAAGTTCCTCGTGCCACAGAGAAAGCATCGGAGGACAACAGCGCTGCAGAAAACACTGCGCCCGGACACGCTAGAGCTGCCTCCAAGAGTGAAAGCGTGGGCGATACGCAGTCTGGCGACGACAAGAGTTCAGACACAGCAAGTGCTGAAACGACGGAGACGTCGAGCTCGGTCAGTACGTTGACGCTGCCAACCCCAGCCCTTGCATCCAGCATTCAGCCAGTCGCGACAGTGATGACCGCTCAAGCAGCTGCACGCAGCAAACCGGCCACTTTGACTCGACGCAAGCTCGCACCCGAGCGGCTGGTCCTGCCACCACCGTCGCAGTTCAAACACCGTTTCACGCAGGGCACGACGCGCGAGCTGGCGCGACAGCTGCAGTTGAGCCGGAGCGGTGTCGACGTGCATGGACCGCCTACGTCGGTCGTCGGTGTCGGATCGAGTTCCAGCGTGGGTCAGAGCAAGGTCATATCTCTCGCGCGACATTTCGACCAGCTGTCTCGCGAATTTGAGAAGGAGCGGGCGAGAGAACGGAAAAAGCTCGCGCAGGGGCGGCTGCGTGCTGTTGGGTCATCCAAGCCTATCGTGGAAGTAATTTACCAGACGATCGAAGACGCTGTTGAGGAGGAGGATGATGACGATGATGTCGGACTTGATGGGATTAATTCCGACGACGAACTCTTTTCCGACTCGGGAACTATTGGACGGCGGGCCAAAAGCAGAAATGGTCTGCGGTTTGGCGACAGAAAACGGGACTCAGGGTCGACTGCAAAGAGCATCAGGGAGGCTACTGGCGACTCGTCGATCGCGTCATCTTCGCAGATTGAAGACGACGCACAGCCGACTGCTGCCGAAAGACGATCAGCGATCGAAGCAGAGAGTGTCAAGACAAAACCGGCTGCTGAGGGCGCCTCTTCGGCCGACGTTGCAGTGCGTGAACCTAGAGCGGATGCATCTCAGAACACGGGATATTTTCCTAAGGATACAGCCATCGAGCCTGTCGCGGAGGATTCGTTGTCGAAACCTGGACTGGAAGGTGCCTCACAACAGGGCGAAGAGGAATCAGAACCAGCCAAGACATCGGTCCAAGACCAAGACGCGTTGGCGTCGCAATCGGATCAGGAACCCCAGACTCCGATGGCCACATTGGTTAGATCGCCGACTCAGTCGTCGCAGCCGAGTGAACATCCATTCCAGCAAGAGCTCACGCCTGTGCCAGAAAAACTGTCACTGATGACTATGCTCTCGAATTTCTGGGCAGACCGATCCGCAAGCGGGTGGAAGCCCCTGGACTATCCTCTCCAGCCATCAGAGCACATCTTCATGGACTCCGACGTGATCGTGCGAGAGGACGAGCCGTCGTCGCTGATTGCGTTTTGCCTGTCGTCGCCGGACTATATCGAAAAGCTGCAGGAGATCCGCCGGGACGACGACGACGAGAGCTTCGACGACAGCTCGTCGGACGACGTCAAGCAGGAGTACAGCTCGCAGCCAAATTCGCAGATATACGCGCGCCAGAGAGCAGAGAGGACGGATGCGGGATACGCCAACGGCAGCGACGCGCTTCCGTCGACGGCGTCTTCCCCCGGACGGCAGCCTAGGGCACGAGAAGAGCTCGAGCGGTGGCTACTGAAAGAGACAGGAACGCACCTGAAATACCAGTTCCAGGAAGGCTCTGCGAAGCTCTCGTGCAAGATCTTTTATGCGGAGCTCTTTGATGCGTTTAGGACGGTATGTGGATGTGAGGACTACTATATCCAGTCGTTATCGCGATGCATCAAATGGGACTCGACGGGAGGAAAGTCGGGATCTGCGTTCTTGAAGACGTTGGACGACAGACTGGTTGTCAAGCAGCTCTCGCCGTCAGAGCTGGATGCTTTTATCAAGTTTGCGCCGTCGTACTTTCAGTACATGTCGCAAGTGTTGTTCCATGACCTGCCTTCGGTGATTGCAAAGATCATGGGGTTTTACCAGGTGCAGGTTCGGAACCCGATCACGAACAAATCGATGAAGATGGACATTATTGTCACGGAGAATCTCTTCTACGACCGTCATTTGTCTCGTATATTCGATCTGAAGGGATCGATGCGAAATCGACACGTGGAGCAGACCGGTCGGGCGAACGAGGTGCTCCTGGACGAAAACATGGTTGAGTACATTTTCGAGTCGCCGATGTTTGTCCGGGACTATGCGAAGTACATGCTTCGGGCGTCTTTGTGGAATGACACGCTGTTCCTGGCGAAGATGAACGTGATGGACTACTCGCTCGTGGTTGCGATCGATCCGGAACGGCAACAGCTGGTCGTGGGCATTATCGACTGTCTGCGCACGTTCACGTGGGACAAGAAGCTCGAGAGCTGGGTGAAGGAGCGCGGGCTGGTGGGCGGCGGCGGCAAGGTGCCCACGGTCGTCACTCCGAGGCAGTACAAGCACCGATTCCGAGAGGCGATGGAACGCTATATTCTCATGGTTCCAGAGTAAGTCAATCTTGATTTTCAGTTTAGATTCGATCGTGAGTGAGGTGCTGACGAACTGCGAATAGCTTTTGGTACCAGATTTAGATTTTTTTTCTTTTCTTTGTTTTTTCTTTGCTTTCTTTTCGTTTCTCGCCCTCTAGAGATGGGTTAGGAATACTAATGACATTTTAACGAGCTGGCGTTTTGATCTTTTTTTTATTTGAATTGCTACGGTTTTTGGCAATTAAATTGGCTAGCTAGTTCTCTCTAATAGACAGTGTGAATATCATACCCTAACCCAGATCCAAGGCTGTTTGGAAAAGGAGGAAGTAGCCAGGGTG
>JAKTPS010000252.1:0-14459 GCA_030556275.1 Lipomyces sp. NRRL Y-27488 | reverse complement strand
GGCGGCGTGGTGGCGGTGGCGGCGGTGGCTGGAGGAGCCGGCGTGGGCGATTTCTCCGTCGCGGCCGGCGCGGCCGGCGCGGCACTGGCGGCGGGTCCGCCGACGGGCGGAGGCAGCTCGAGAGACGCAATGTCGTCGCCTGATTCAGCAATCACGGCGATCGTCGTCCCGACCGGGATGTCCTTCTCGCCGTCGTGCTTCTGTTGGATGATAAATATCAGCTACTGCTCGTCCCAACGGTGCCGGAGACAGCGGAAGACGGGCTCGCAAGAGGGCGGAAGCCGCCGGGAAAAAAAAGGCGGGGGAATGAGCACGACGTACGTAGATCTTGACGAGGATGCCGTCGTCCTGGGCCTCGACGTCCATCTGGGCCTTGTCGGTCTCGATCTCGAGGATGATGTCGCCGGCGCTGAAGGCCTCGCCTGTTGTTGCAATGATTGGTCAGTCCTCCCCGGAGAGATAGAGCGGACAACGGGAGCAATGGCAGCGGTGCGCACCTTCTTTCACTTTCCACGACGACAGGCCGCCCTCTGTCATGGTGGGCGACAACGCCGGCATCGCGAAGTTCGTCGCCGCATATCTTGAAGCGCCGGTCTGGAATGCTGTTTATATTTTGCCCACACATTAGCAAACCACAATCCAAAATAAATCGCAAAATACAGACAAAGCCGGTACAAAGGCAATGCCCTGCCCGGTGCAAAAATATGAAAACTTCGCCGCGGAGGAAAATGGGGGAGAGGAAGCATACATCTATATGACAGCGCACTTTGTCGGAGAAGTACACTCCGGGCCGCCAGCAGGGCGCCCTGTTTGGCCAGCATTCTGTTTGGTTTTCCCGGGGGTTTCTCTGTAGTCGCGCGTCCGTGTTCCTGCAAGAATAGGCCTGTCCTCCCGAATCGTCCAGCGATTGGCAGAAAAGACTTAACTATAGGAGGAAAGAGAAATGAAGGGGACTGAACAGTGATGGTGAGAGGATGATGATGGCTGCGGCGGTCACACAATTATGGGTTGGGAATTTCTCCCGCTCTCCCACCTAGATGCCCCACCCCCACTCTGAGCGCGAGACGCAACCTGCCGTCGACTATGAGGATCTTCGCGGTCAACATTCAACAATGGGGTGTGCGCCAGCACAGTGGCGTGTTCTGTGAAGCGCAGAGGGAGTGTGTATGTATGTATGTGTGTGGGAAGTGGCACTGGCTTTTGTGTGGTGTGCGGATAGTGTGTAGTATGGCGGCCATAGAGCAGTAGCGAACCGACAATTCAGAACCACTGAACTTGCGATCTTCAGCGAGCAAAGCCCGCCCGTCGTCGACAATTCTGCAGCGGTCCATGTCGATTCTTTTGTTTTAATTTATCCGATCCGATCCCGGCCGCCGCCCCAATGCGGACCCCGGTCTTTGCTCGCAAGCGAGCTCGAGCGAGCACGAGCAAAGCGAGCGGCCGGGCGGGGACGGGCAAGCGGGGCTGCAAGCAACGCGGAACGTCGTGAAACGCGGGACGACGATGATATCTAGATAAGCAAAAAATAAATAAAAGAAATCAAGGGACCCCGTTTTATGTAAAAAAAAACAAAGGGCCTTTATTTTATTTCCAGAAGGGGGGTCCCCGCGAAGCATGCCATGCCTTGCATCTGTGGGGGGAAGAGAGAGACCATGCAGGGCCCGCGATACGAGGCTCGAAACGGAGGTCGAGGGTGGAGATTTTATTGATATTTTTTTTGATCTATTCTGGACAATAGAATTATTTCAATCGGGTGCTTCAATCGGGTATATGAACCTCGACACAACTCGCAGCTATTCTTCGCCATGTAGGCGGGATTGCCATTCTGGGCCGAAGCCCTGCGCGCTTGTCATTGGGCCGGCAATCCGCCCAAAACGACCGGCGGGTTTTTGTCGCTGCCGACGATGCCAGTGGAGCACGAGCGAGCGAGCGAGCTAAGAAGGGCCGTGCCAAAAGCACCTCCAAGCGCGAAGAATCCAAGCGCGCGTAGTCGCCAATCGGAAACCGGGCGACGAAATTATATTATTTTGCGGGGGGGCGCCCCGAGCAGTGTAGGCGGCAGTAGTGGTCCCGGCCATGCTGGACGCCATTTCCGTTGATGCGAAGGAGGAGGAGGAGGAGGAGGAGGAGGAGGACGTTTTGGTGGTGGTCGTCGATGTGACGGTGCCGTGTTTGTTTCGTCTGATCGTGAATTCTTACTCCACATTTTGGCTTGCTTCCCCCAGGTGACCGCCGCCTCCCAAGCGCCACATCGTGCTAGCCTGGCCCCCCTCTCCCCGCCGTCCCCCGCTCACATGCTGCCCTTTTCTGAGACGAGACTGGAAGAGTCCGTCCGAACGTTGCATTGACACATGCAGAGTCTACTTTTGAGGGGGTGTTGCTCTGTGTGGATGTCCGGACGTGTTCATGCCTGAAATGAGACGCGATGCGGCTAAAGGAAGTGTGTTCGGTCATTGCACGTGCTTTGGAATTGCCCCACATTTTTAAAGTCAAGCATGCCCCGCCAAGCCCCGCTGTTGAGGACAGAGTCTTTTGCTCCGTCCACTCTGCTCCGGCGCCTGACGCAATTTCTGGAAGGTGATGTCTGCGTAGTGTTTCACCTTGATGCCGGCGGGAAGTGGCGTTTTGGGTCATATGAGCGGCGATCGGGGGGCTGGCCAAGGAGGGAAGAGAAAGAAGGCAAGACGAGGGAGGACCGGAGACGGTCCCCCCGGACCGAGACGGAACAGGACAGAGTTTTGTTGACATGCTGAATCGAAGCCGGGTTGTTTCTGGAATCCGGACGTGCCGCAGTTTGGGGCGTTCCGTGCGTGGAATCGCCCCGCCAGTGTGCGGAGAAGCACCTGTGTCTCTCGGGCCCGCCACGTGCTGCCTTGCTCGTTCTGGCCGGGGCTGTTGTACTATCATACATACTACTATTTCTGCCTGTCTCGACGACGTTGAGGTCGACCTTCGTCGCGTCGCGTCATCGGGCTCGACTTTGGTTGCTTCGGCCGGCATCGAAATGCGATCAGAGACATGCCGGGCGTGAATCCTTTTGGCAAGCTCGTCCCGGCGAGAGTTTTGAATGACAGAGTGTACGTTTAACTTCGCCTCGTGCTGCCCTCCCCGTTCCCCCCCACCAGAAAGACCACCACGACGGCCACGACCGCCTCCGTCGTCGAGGCCTTGACAGGTGATGGAAACATCTCCGATGAGATGAAAATTTGCAAGATGCAAAAATAAATAATATCCCCGACGGGAGTGCGCCGAAACCCGCACAACAACTACCACAACCACCACCTCTCCCGCCAAACATGATCGTTTACCCCGCAGCACCCACCGGGACGGGGATTTTACGACGCCTTTCGCGATCTTTTTGACTCAATGCATCGCGGGGCCACACACACGTCGCGTAGGCACTGCGGGGCTCTTGACGACCGTCGCGATCCCTTTTGATATGCCGTGCCCGAACCTGGCACAATGCGGGGCAAGTGGTGATGGATCGTTGGTCTGGTTGGCGGTTGGTTAGTTTGCATGCCAGCCGGCTCCCCCGCGGTCTCGTGAAATTATGTATGATGCGATGACGAGAGGCGCAGTATAATGCCTTTGTCGCGAATTCCATCACAAGCATGCCGCTTGCCTTGCTGCTGCATGCCGGAACACCAAAGTCAATGAGTCAATGCACCCCGCGATCGACGACGCTTCTGTCTTTTTTTTCTTTCTTGTTCTCTTCGTGGAGGATGCCGCGTGTTTGTGTTTGGGTGGCCGGCGTGTCTCGGGGTCTTGCGACGGGGTCTGATCCGATCTGGGTCTGGTCTCGTCTCGTCTCGTCTGGTCTGGGGAAAGCAACGGACCGGCAGACCCGTGCGCGGATCCGATGAGCGAGCGGGCGGTCCGATGCGATGCATTGCAACGCGTTTGTTCGTCCGATCCAGTATTGCTCACTTTTGGTCTATCATATGCGCAGAGCATAGCTTTTGGGTGTATCGAGCAGAGCCCGCCATCTCACACAGATAATGATTACGGCTCTCCCGCTCTCTCCTGTTGAGCTGTTCTCTGTTGACTGTGCTCTCTCCCTCAAGCTTGTGCGTGTGCGTGTTGGACACGCCGGCAGGCTGGGTTTACACGTGAAGACGACGCGTGGCGGGCAGCAGTGTCGTCGTTTTGTGTGAGGTTCAAGTTCGCTGGCTTTTCTTTGCATAGCCAGCAAGCCACCAGGACGTGATGATAGCTGGCACGCACGCACGCACGGCACGGCATGCCCGCCTGCCTCAGCTCGCCTCGCTAGCTCGCGTTCGCCTCGCTAGTTTAGCCGGCGCATAACCAACCAAGCGTACGAGACAATAAAGAGAAATGCAACACGAGGACGAGGGGGGCACTAAAAAAAAGGACGCGCGAAAGATCGCCGCCCCTTTGTCCATGTGGGCTGGGCCCCTGTTTGCCAGGAGCAAAGAAAGATATGACGACATCCCATCGTCTCCTTTACGTGGTTACACCGTACATCTTCTCTTCTCCCCCACCTGCAAAAAGGGGGAGACGTCAAAACGTAAAGAAAAAAAATTTTCTTCTAGGCTGCCAGGAGAAGGGCAAGAAAAGGTAATCAGTCCGATCGATCTTGTCATGTTCGTTCGGAACGCCGGTGTGGGCGGGCGTGGGCGAGCGTGGGCGGCTGGCTGCGTGGGAAAAAGTAAGTTGATCGCCGGCGGACGGATGTCATCATCATCCGGGCCTGCCTATTTTTTTTTTGCATGTCACTCACTACTCTTGCACATGCAAAACAGACAGACGGCCAACTCCTTTTTTTTTTCAGACAACCAAGACAACAAAACAAAGGCAATGTTTTACGTCGCGACAAGGAAATATTATACATTCGACACGGATGGCCGGAGGCTCTGAAGACCCCCTACATGTGAAAGGGGGAAACGCATGAACTATTCTCACATGAAGGGATTATTGGGGATGCGCTGTATGAAGAATTACTCATGGAGAATTGAAGTTGATGATGATGTAATATTATATTCCGCCTCTTTTGAGAGCAGTTTGCATGAAATCCCCCACAGTAACGCCAATACAGACAGATCGCAAAGCGCTCCATCTCTAACATATATACAAGACTGCCCAAAAGACAAAAGACAACGTAAAATACAAGCCCGACGTAGATTGACGGGGAATGCCTTACAAAAAAAAAGATAATGATAATCGTACAATTCCCCCACCCCCCCCCAAAAAAAAGCAAAAACCAAATGCAATATGCCAAACTCCGAAATGTGTGACCCAAAGTGAGATTGCGTCCAGCGCAACGATCTCTAGCACGACTCGAGCGCGGACAGGAGACCGGCCTGGGCGTCGAGGACGGCCATGTCGACCTTGAGGTCAAAGTCCATGAGGAAGAGGAAGCCGATCTCGAGCCGGCAGAGCTCCTGGTCGGACAGGCCGCCGACCTTGGCGAACCGCTTCTGCTGGTGGTTGATGTCCTCGAGGTTCTTGGACGCGATCCTGAGGGCGGCGATGACGAGCCGGTGCACGTTGAGCGGCGTGAGGACCATCGCGCGGTTGACGACGCAGAGCTGGTAGATGTAGAGGGACGTGGCGAGGTAGACGGCGGTCGAGATCGGGCAGTACTGGTGGATCCGGCCGAGGTACTTTTCGATGTCGATCTCGGGCGCGGTCTTGGACCAGAACCGGCGCGAGATGATGGCGCGCTGGTTGAGCTTGTCGACGGAGACGGCGAAGCGGGCGTCCTGGCCGGGGATCGGCGAGGGCGACGGCGAGGACGACGAGGAGGACGACGAGTGGGCCGCGCCGAGCAGGCTCGGCGGGTACTCCGCGCCGGGGCTGAGCTGGGCCGGGATGGCGCTGGCGAACGGCGTGAGCGCGGGCGGGGACGCGCCGGACGCGTCCTTGATGCAGACGTCGTGGGGCGCGAGCGGGGGCGACATCGGCGCGGGCGCGTGCAGCGGCGCGGAGGAGGCGACGACGACGTGGCCCGCGGGCGACGAGACCGCGGCCGACAGCGGGTGCTGGGACGACGACGACAACGGCGCGGCGGCGGCGGAGGCCGGGTCGGACATGGCGAGGATGTGCTTGATGCCGACGACGAGCAGCCGCAGGGCCTCGGCGGGGGTGAGATCGGCCATGGAGGGCGGCGGCGGGGACGGCGGGCGGGAGTGGGCGGCGAGCAGGTGGAGGGGCAGGAAAGAGGACTGGGGGGCGAGGGCGAAGGACGGGTGACAGGGCTCTATCAGCAGCGTGGCGGTCATTGACATTTGTGGTGACGGGTGTGGATGTGCGGGCGGGCTATATATAACAGAGGCCGGGCGGCGGGCGAGACACGTGCACGGCTGGCGGGCGATGCGAGGCGATCTGAATTGGCGACAGCAGCGAAGGGCGCGGGCGCGAAAGGGGGCACCGGGGGAGCGAGAGCAAGAGCGGGAAGGGGGCGAAGAAGTCAGAGAAGGAGAAGGAGAAGGCAGCAAGACCGGGGCGGCCGGGCGTGTATTTGTATTTCGTTGACGGTGAAGTGGGAAAGTCGCGGGGGGGAAAAGGGAACGGCCGTTCTGTGTGTAGAGGCGAAAAAGGGCGGAAACAGAGACACACAAGACCAGACACAGAGAAGTGAAGCGGCAAGCGGCTAGTGTGCCCCCCCGTGTCGCAGCCCTAGCCCTCAAAGTAGCCGTTTCGGGCGGTCGGACCGCGGGTCGTGTGCCCCAGTGCCGTGTCGTCACCGGCCGGCCGTCGCCGTGTCGCGCCCGTGTCGCCTCCCGTGACCGCGGGGAAATGACGGCACCTTCTCGGCACGCTTCACTCTCCCTTCACTACTAGTTGTTCACTATTCACCCGCCGCCAATTAGTCAACCGCATCATCCAAAGAGCTAACCGCATCCACCCGCACCAAGTTCTCCAATTTCTCCAGTCTCAACTCTCAAATCTCCGCAATTCGTCATCTCCGCCCCGGGGCGCTCATGCAGCTCAATTCATGGAGAGAGAAAGAAGCCGCGCTGTGTTGTCCCACAGTAACCAGCAACTCATTTCAAACATATCTTATTTTATTTCGGTCTCCTCCACTCGGTCTCCTCCACACGCAAAACTAAAATAACATATTTATTTCTTCTTGTTGCTGCATTCTTAATCTTACAATATCGCATCATCTGGTTGGTCCCCCATATTTGCCCCATCAGCGGCCGGTGGGTGGCTAAAGTTAAGGTCCAGCCCAAAAGTCCCGCGCTTCCCCCACCCAACCCCAGCCGGTCTCGGCCCCGCAAAGCCGGACGACGATGCCACACGTGACGTAGTATAGTAGTCGTGCGCTTTGGCGGTTGCCGACAAAGTAGTGCAAGAGCCGGACAAAGAAAAACTAGCAGAACTATCATAGCAGAAAGAAGAAACCGTTGCGTCCCGAGTTGCGACACACACTGCGCTTGTCACCAGTCGCCACGGGCCACAGCAACCGGAAGACTGTGCCTGGCTTGAATGCCTCGGCGATGTCCCTGCGAGAACGCCGTCATGGCCTGTCCGCACCAGCCATTTAGCTCCCGTGACCTTTGCCTATTTCCGGCAGAGGATCATTCAGTTTATTTCTCTTTGAGAACGACTTGGAGGGGGAAGTGCGAGGTTGTAATTTGGCAAGTCATCGTCTCGTCTGAACACTACACAACGGCTGCCGAACTGGCTGGAAAGGCGGCTACAAAAACGACAGCCCTGAGGGTCTCGTACGCTTTCTCCTCACTTCGAGGTTAGCCACAGGTTAGCCGCCGACGGTGTTGCCGTTTTAGGCAGTCTACGCGCTGCTTTCGCCGAAACGCCCACTCGGCTCAAGCAAAATGTGGGGAGCGTTCCGACAAGCAGCAAATGACGACACGAAATGACGAAAACAAATTGCAGCTCCTCCGACTTTGCCCGCCGTCCTTCCCGGAAAGCCTCTCCAATTTCTCCAAATTCACCCAATTCATAATGATGAACCGAGTTCCGGAATCACGTTCGTGCTGTTCGTCCGTCTTCGCCTTCCTCTATAACTTCATATGCCTTCCCGACCTCGGGCCCGGCTGGCCGCTGGCCTGGCTGACGGCCAGCCGGCACACTGCACCCCCGCAAAACACAAGTCAGTCATAATTGCCATATGTAATTGGGCTCGTTTCTCTTTGCGTGCGATTTCGACCGACGTCAGCAGTTTTGTTGCTCTCTCTTCCTTTCGCAGCCTCTTTGCCCGTGACCGACTCTGTGACCGAGTCACGGGCGGCTTGTCCGCAATTTCAATTTCCCACGGCCGTGACTCCGGCGGCCGAGCCCTGCATTCCCTTGACATATATCCTATCCCACCATCACATATGCATGCATGAATTATATATATATATATCTTGAACCCACATATCATTACTTTATTATTTTCTTATCATATGCGTTTGTTTTTTCTGTCCTTCTTTTTATTTTATTTTATTTTAGTTTACTTCATTGTTTTTTTTTCTCGCAAGCTACCGCGTTTGTCCATGCTCTCGCAAGTGTGTCGCATTCAGCGCACGCACTTCTGTTTCGAATCCGGATTCTAATTTCCGAAATACCCTGTGCTTTCTTGCTTTTTCGTCCACCTTGACTTTTACCTTTTACTTTTTACGTTTACTTCTCATGGGATTTTACTCGCGGACGGCGCGGAAGGCAGCGGCGGCCCTGATTACTTTCGCCATTCGCGTGTCAAGGGACGGCTGTGCAGTATCCAGGGACCCACCGTGCGAGCTCTTCCTATGCGAATGCTGCTGCTGCTGCACAGCATATGCATACGCCCTATCAGCCCGATGGCCCGTTTCAGTGCGACCGTCAATGCCTGTTCAGTGCGGCCAGACAATTTTTTGGCTTTTTTCAGTAATCATCATGCATCCGCTCTCCTGTCGTTGGCTGGCTGGATGTCCTTGCGGATATGGCGCGTGCATAGCACATATGACACGTACGCGCCGCGTCCGTGTTGGCCGCGAGGCTGATACGCGGCAAAAAGTTTCTCCGAAAGGGGGTGTTTTTGGGGGGGTTCTTTCCGGAATTTCCTGTTTTGTTGCGACCGACCGGCGCATTGATGCGCATCTCACCGGTCGCCGACGCTTAGCTGTCCTTCGCGCTGTCTCACTAACTCTGTGTCTTCATCCCCTGCCTCCTCTCTTGGAATATAATTATCTATTCAGAAAATAAATATCTCTAAATTCGTTGTGGTTCTTTGTCATCGATGCAGTGCTGTAATATATAAATTATTGCCATTCCAAGCAGTTTTGGCGGCTTTATGCATTGCGTTATTATAATTGTGCGAGGTAGCTGCGCTTCGCCGGCCGCTTGTTGGAAAGCTGACCTTTTGTCAATGCAAAGAGAGCAGCCAGCCAACCTAACGAACCTTCGCCCTCGTCTCTGTCCACTACTGCTGCTCAACGCGGCACATCCTTTTGCTGCAGCCATCCTCCGTTTACCTGCTCGTCCTCCCCCTCCTCCTTCGCCCGCACGCCAGCCGCGCCGCTGCCCAAAAAAATACGTCCATCCCGTTTTGCGTTGCGACACAGAACCTGCAGGAGACCCGTCACGACAGAGCTTGTTGCTGTCATTTATTAATCATTTAATTTGCTGTTCGCCGTTCGCGCAAACAAGAAATAATTCAAACACGGCGCGGGCGGCGGCATGCCGGTGCCATTCCAAACAAAAGCCGTCGCACGGATATGATACTGTGACTGCGGCCGAGCAGGCGCTTTGCCATAAGCGAACTAGAAGCCGGGCTGGCTGTCCAATTCGGGGGCAGGCACAAGAGGTGGGAATAATAATGCCGTCATGTCCGACCGGCCTGGGTTGCTCTGCGTGTAGGCGCAAGCGAGATTGCCGGCGCGCCGCAACGGAAAAACATTTTTACGGTCTGCAGTCGTCCGAAGGTGGCCGCCCCCCCTCCCCCCTTCCCCCCTCGCTCTCTCTGTGCCCCCTCCCCCTTTGCACCTTTCCCTCCCCTCCCACACTCTCTCCTTTCCCACCTCGCCCTTTTCGGCAGCTTGGCGCCACCGGCCTTGCGCTAAAAGAGTGGGAGGGCAGAGCGGCATGTGAAAGCCTGGCCCTCCATTGCACACTCTACTGGACATAAAATAATTATTATTTTACATACGCAACACCGGCCTTTTCTAATCTATCAAATTATAATTCCCTTTTAGGATATATGCATGAAGATATTTACAACTCATTCCCCTTTCAGCCCGCAAAGAAGACGCAAAAACGAAATTCAGAATCCGCCAGTGGCAAATTTGGGGGTTCACGATTTTTCCATTTCCATTTATTTGGGGACCTCCCACGCCGGAACAACCGCCCGTTCAATTTCCGGCGGAAGCGACTGAAACTACGTCATAAAAAAGCACACACCTCCACGGCAACACCCTGTTGGGCGGGCAGGGGCAAACACACACGCCGGAAACTCGCACGGGCGCAACGACTCGCAAAAGACTCAACAAGACAGGCACCAACCCGGCGAAGTTGCCGCTTTGCAACAGACGGCCGCCGGCCGGTCGGTCTCGGGCCTTCCGTGTTAAGTCGCGGCAGCTTGCGTGTTGGGGGTCAAAGAGCACGGAGACATATCGACATTTCTGCCAGATTGATTTCAGTTCACTTTTTCGTTGCGACAAGGAAATTTAAATTTGGTTGAGGCAAAACAAATTTGTGACACTCCAGCGAGGATCACAGCAGGTAGCAGGCGGAAAAGGAAGGGTCTCTCGGAGCAGCACCGGATAGGTGTCTGTCTGCCTTGATGCGCTTTCCCTATGATCCGCGGAATTAGAAGGCATGTCATTTTTTTCTTTCCGTGCGCGGCACATTTGTAGCAGGCCTCTGGATAGGTGTATGATATGTGGTCTTCCACAAACAGGTCTTGTGGAAATCAGGCCCTCTTGGTCGAGCAGAAAACAAAAAACGTCAAGAAGGGCCATACCAAGGTAGTTCGCAGTTACCCGTCCGATCAACACCAGCTAAGCTCCTTTGGGCCTACTTAGTACTGCGGTGGGAGACCACGCTGGAATCGTAGGTGCTCTTCTTTTTTTTTTTTTTATTGTTTCGTTCCAATTATTGCAGCATTTTTCTGCGGTGGAGTTGAAGAAGTTCAGAGGTAGGGGACGCACGGAGATGCTGCGGCTTGCGGCTTAATTCTCGATGCCCGCGCGAACTCCCATTTGCAATCGGCCCCGCAACATCAACAAACAGCACCAATAACAAACAAACAACAAGTATACAACATTGGACTCATACTTTTGGTCGTGTGTGTGTATGTGCACCAGGTGACACTTTTTTTCGACTAATCCCGATCCCGTCATTCGCACAGATGAGCAAGCAAGGACGTGGCCTGTGGGGATCTATTCGGTCGCTCCGGCACCACCACCACCGCCGCCAGCAGGCCCGCGCGGCCCCGGTCTCGACGGGCACTGCTGCAGCCGCGCTCGGCCACACGACGGCCACTATCGCGGCTGCCGGGAAAGAGAACGCGGCGGCAGAGGGAGCGGAGGCGGTTCTCCCTGCCGCGACCGCGACGGCGACGCCCGAGGGGGGTGGTGCAAAGTCCACCGCCAGCCGCAGGCTCGACGGCTCCGCCAGCGCTGCTTCGACGACCTCAGCAGCAGCAGCCGAAGCCGGCAAGGTCGGAGCTGCCTCGACTGGGCACATTGTGCCGGCGGGTAATAGCGATGGCGATCTTGAAAGCTCGTCCGCCGTGCCGGCCAAGATCCGAAATGGACCTGGCGGGTTTGGTTGGCGTTTCCTCTTTGCGGGCGGAGATGACAAACCCAAGGATGACGACGACCGCCGCGGCGAAGACCATTACGCCGAACACGACCACTGCGTGGAACATGCAAATACGGACGCAATAGATGCGACTTTGGATGATCCTCCGCATACCGCCGGCGAGGTAACCAATCCTCGAAGTGTCATGCGCGTCATCTTCAACAAGCACGGCTATCCCGTCGGCGTTGACGGTGTCCATACCGTTCTCGACCTCTCCATCGAGGAGAGGGAGCAGTTCGAGGAACTCGCGCTGCAGGCACACCGCAGCCATCACCCAGGCGGCACTAAGCCCAGAGACAGCGACGGCGGCGCGTTTCAGATGTCGGACGAATACTTCCGACGGCGCGGCCACTTTGTCCCCACCGTGCCCCAGCCGCCGTACGTGCCCGAGTTCGAGGCGAAAATGGGCACGCGCAGCCTCGTCTACCCCGACCACGGCTTCTACGACGCCCGGCTCGCGCGCTACCTGCCCGACGACGCCGACGCCGACGCCGCCACGGAGCTGCCCCGCCGGCTGCGCCGCGCGCTGTGCCGGGACCTCGCCAACCGCGACCTGTTCCCGCTGCGCCACGTCGCTGTCGAGCCCGCGGAGGACTGCGCGGCCTGCCACTTCCGGCACGGCTGCAAGGCGTGCCATGTCCGGTTCCGCTACGTGTCGACCATGCGCAGGGTCTTTTTGCAGGCGCGGGCGCAAATGCGAGCCGCCGGCGGGAACGCGGATGATGAGATCGCTGACGACGAGCTCCTGGGACATCGCGCGCGAATGGCGCACCACGAATGGAATTTTCCGAAGCTTTGATACCTCTTAAATATCAGATAGATCCTTGATACCTTCCAGGTCTACCCACTTTACGTGCACTGTTTGTAATTTTGTATGCGTTTATATTTCCCTGTCTCATGTCCTCCTTTATTCTGTCACTCATTTTCGGGATTCATCATTGGTGTTTTATTGCGTAATCACGAAGCATACCACTTTTAGCGTCATAATTATTATGATAGTGATAATTATTCTTGATGACTTAAGCTTGGAGACAGAGGCGGCGGCGCTTTACAGCCCCGAAGACCTTGTCGGCATTAAAAAAACTGGCCAGAGACGAGTTGGACTCGTAGACATGACTGCGCAGGTGCGCTGACAGTGCTTAGGGCAAACCAGCCGACCAGCAGACCAAGGGAATATCTTGCAATCTACTGCTCTTCATCACCGGGCGTACTGTTGTTCAAATCCAAATGCCACAGGCTTTGATTTAGATTTCCTTTAAGATAAAAATAAAACATTGAAATACTATATTGGGTGGACGCTCCACCATCTACAGTTCCGGCCATAGCGCATAGCGGTATCGTAGGTTTCTTGTATCAGCATGCCAGAAATCCCATATCTACAGTACACGTATTGAACGACAGCAGAATATGCAGTCCATCAAGTCCAACAGAAACTCTAGTGTGAAGTTGCGGGTATAAATCCCAGAAAGCGGCGACGGACGAGCCAGCCAGAATCGAAATGCCCACCTCAACATAGCCTGAAACGCCCAATTCCTTTGTTCCCCCGTCACTTTCTGCGCCTTTCTGAATCCGTTTCACTGTTGCAAGCTAAACTAATCAAGTTAATTTCAAGTTTCTTTGTTGTACTCAAGATGTGCTTTGACATCTTGTTCCAACTTCGCCGCAAGCCGCCCGCGTGCGCGCCGCCGAAGCAGGCCGCCGAGTCGCAGCAGCAAGCGCGACCTCGCAAGAGACGGAACCGCTGGCGTACGAAGAAGTCTGTGACACCCGTCCCGGGGATCGAAAAGCGCGGAAAGGTTGACGTCGGCGAGCAGTTGGCTCGCGAGGCGCCCGAGGTGGCTGCTGTCGAGCCCGTCGCGGATGAGAAGCCGGTTGTCGGCATGGACGCGGCCGCGAAAGACGAGTCGGCTGATCAACGCACGTCGGTCGAGGAGACGACGACTGCGACGACGACGGCGACAACGAAGGCGACAATGACCCCGACAGTGACGGTCGCTCATGCCGAGGAGCGCATTTCGGCGGCGACTGAGGTTGCAGAGCCTGTTGTCCATGAGGCGCCCATCGACCGCAAGAAGCCGGCCGCGCCCGACGAGCAAGGTATGTCTGACGTGCCGATTATGTCCGGAGAAATTGCTGGTAGCGAGAATCTGACTTTGAACGACGACCCCGCAGCTGCCTACGAGACCGCGGACGACAAGCCGGCCATCGATGGATTTCCCGCTGCTCGCGACGAGCCGACTAAAGGAGTCAAATTGGTCGAGCATGACACGTCGGTTTCTGAGGACGATTCTGCGGTCACCAACGAGCCCGTCGCTGCCTGTAACGCCACGGTGACGACGACCGCTCAGGCGACGACCATCCCGCCTGCTGAATCCGCCCGCTGCGAGAACAGCGACATGAGCGTCTGCGTCATTGAACCGGCCACCCCTGCGTCGTCTGCTGTGCGCACAACGGTTGACATGCCCACAGTCGTCATCGCGGACTGCTATGAAGCTCCTCAGTTTGTTTCGTGCGATGCTTCTGACGAGCCCACCGGGCAAGAGACTGTCCAGTCTGAGAAAGTTGCCGTTGCATCCGCGCCCAAGCTTGCGCCCGCATTGCAGACAGCCGAAATTGAAAGAATCCACGAGGATCCCGCGTGCGGAGTACCTGCTATTGCCCAGAGCATCGAGCAGCCGCTTGTGAACCGTGAAGTTGGAGTTGGAGCT
>JAKTPS010000251.1:0-14673 GCA_030556275.1 Lipomyces sp. NRRL Y-27488 | reverse complement strand
CATTGGTGACCTTGTCCATGAGACCACGGATTTGCTGCAAAGAGGTGAGCAAATAGATTCCAGTGAAAGATCATCTTTCTGCGAGCAATCGGCGACAAAGATCAGAATGGAGAAGGCTTACGTCGACGGTGAAGTTAACTATAGTCGTATGATCAGCATTTCATTCTAATTTTTTCATCTGCCTTTCACATCCAGAAGGATGGGAGCAAGCATCGAATCAGTCCATAGAATAAAAGAGGTGAACCTACCCATGGTGAATTAGATGAAAATCAGACAGGATTGGATAAGAAGGATGAGAATGAGGAATGCGGAGCTAAAGACACGGAGATCCTGGGAGCTTCGGGGAGAAGAAGAAGAGAAAAAAAAGTGGAAAAGGTTATGATGATAAAGCTGATCGCATCGTACATTTCATCCCGCACGCAGTTCTCAGGCTGTTACCCTAACCCACGAGTTTGGCTCAGCACTTATCTCACAGCACAATACCCCTGTTCTCTTACACATAATCCCGTGCAGTCTACGTCACTTCGATGCTGTTTAGCTCCGCCAACTTCTCTTTCAGGAATGCCTGTGTGCCCATGCTGTCCACCTCCAGCTCGTTCCCGATCCTCTCACTCCGCCGCAGGGCACCTCCAAACGCATGTACGACGTCCTCGTAAGCATCTATGACCGTAGCTGTCTCCCCTTCGCCCACGCCCGCGTCGTCGCTAAGCACTTCGCTGCTCCATCCAGACGAGACGCCCTCGACATCGAAACCTTCTCTTATTAGTAGGATCTTGGACCATGAGTCCCAGCCTGATGGTATCAAAACAGAATCGCGGTCCACTACATTCGGAACAACCGTTCTCGAGGCCGCCACGGTCGTGCTGTGCAGCCCAATTGAAGGTGATAGTACATAGTATAATAAGGGAAACAAAGTCGTCGAGTCCGATGACAGATACACCAGCGATGCTCCGTCTACAATCGCGTTAGCTTTCTGTGTCTTGCGGTCACATCAAGGCCCAAATAAACCTCACGCTTTAGGAGAATCGACCGCAAAAACTGTTGTATAAAATCGAATTCATCGTCCTTCCGTCCAAATTGCCTCTCTAGGACATCAATCCGTTCAGAATTAACCACCGCAAGCAGGAGTTCCACGCCAAGAGGCGCGTCGTATTCCCCCCGCCCTAGGGGCAGGTCTAGATCCGCGCCGGTTTTTTTTCGCTGCCCGCCGAGCTCCTCGGTCGTGAATGATGTGCTCCTCAGCTGTTTGTATCGTTCGGTACCTTTTGAAGAAGTCAGATGGTCAAGACAGTAACAATTGGCCCAATTCAGAAATTTCTGGCTTACACTTTCGCAATCCTCGTGACCGAAGATCTAAATTCAAGTTCGGAAACACATGGTCCTTGAAAAAGGATATTGTGTGAGCCAAATCACGGACCCATCGTCGGGGCTCATCCCAGTCGCACAAAAGCAAGACGAGAACATCTTCGAACGCTATGTCGTCTCTAGAAAACAGGTCCACGACCAATTTAGCATATGACTCATGTGTTGCGGTAAGTGTGTATATATTCAGTCGCAGAAGCAAGTCTATGACCTGTAAGTATTCCATTTCACGGCTATGGGACTCGACATAAACACAAACCCTCTTGGTCATGATCGAAAATATCGAAGCAAGTATATCCCAGCGCAAAGGACGAAGCTGACGCCGTCAAATTGGGTCGCCGAACAATGTATCCTGACCCAATTGCTGAGAAGGCGAGTTGCTGTAAAACTGCGCGCTGGGTGGCGAATGATCCACCTACATAGACGAGCACATGTAAGAGCTTCCAGGTACCACCGGTAGAGAGCACAAATCCATACCTGTAAGAAGCACAACTCGCGAGGTAGTGGTCCTCTTTTCATTCGCAGAGGACTCTAGAAGTGAAGTCCATATGTCTGTATCCATTCTTGGTTTGCGGGAAAAAAAAAGCAATTTGCAGTAAGAACCTCGACAGGATGCAGACTAACATATGGCTCTCCTAAATTTACTTCTCCCAATCCCACGATAGTAACATCGCGACACTAAACAACTTTGGCAGCAGAAACAGGCCACGCCATTCTATCATTCTCCTCTCACCTTACACAGGCAGAGCCTGCTTGCAGTTGTAACATTTCACCATGAATCTTCGCAAGCCACTGAATGGAAACTCGTCGTCTCGGCCGCGACTATTGTGCGCCTCCTTTAACCAGGATCAGGAATGCTTTGCCATCGGACATGAGCACGGCTTCCAGGTTTTCAATACCGATCCGATGGAGCGCCGAGTTAAGCGAGGTAAGATCTTGTCATTGCCCATGTTCTTTTACAGATGCTCACCATTACAGACTTCTCCGATGGCGGAATCGGCATTGTTCAGATGCTTCATCGCACAAACTACCTCGCTCTTGTTGGAGGTGGACGTACACCAAAGTACCCGCAAAACAAGGTATGGCGAAGTCGTAAACTGTTGTTATACACTTTCTGACCTTTCTGTTCCGACAGGTCATTATATGGGACGACCTGAAAAACATCGCCGCCCTCTCACTTGAGTTCCTCTCGCCAGTCCTACAGGTTCTCCTCTCGCGCACCCGCATCGTCGTCTGTCTCCGCAGTAAAATTTACGTCTACATATTCTCGTCTCCTCCAGTTCGATTATCGGTCTACGAGACGGTAGACAACCCAACCGGCATATGTGCTTTGCAAAACAACAAACTTGTCTTCCCAGGTCTCACTGAGGGACATATTCAAATAGTCGACCTTTCGCCCCAAGGACATGATCGAAACCTGATTTCAATTGTTCGGGCGCACAAGGGCAAAATAAAGTGCCTCGCAGTATCGTTTGACGGATCACTGGTTGCATCCGCTTCAGAAACAGGCACAATAATCCGAATTCACTCCTCAGCGAATACGACGCTGTTGCATGAATTTCGTCGTGGCATAGATCGAGCTATCATTCATTCTATGTCCTTCTCACCATCGTCTAACAGGCTCGCATTGCTCTCCGACAAAGATACGCTGCATGTTTTCGACACATCTCCGCTCTCAGGATCGTCTAACCGACGACACATACTTTCCAAGGTCCCGCTTCTTCCCCGCTATTTTTCCGGAGAATGGAGTTTTGTATCCACTAGGATATCTGATCAGCGAATCGGTCATGGAATACTTGGATGGGCGTCCGATGACTCAGTGGTCATCGTTTGGACCTCTGAAGGCTTAATGGAAAAGTACTCGATCCAAGAGAAGAAAGACCCCAATCCGCAACGGAAATTTCAAAACGGAAACGAATTACCACTTAATTCCAACGCGACAATAGGTACTCTGGGCGATGGGGCGAGTGAACAATGGGATCTTATTAGAGAAAGCTGGCGCAGTTTTGACGACATATAGCGGCTACAGAAATTTCAGCTATGATTTTAGCTCGTTTTTCTCGAACATGAACCCACATCCCATGTACAATACTTGATTTCCTGTCTTCGGTAGTTCATTTTGTTTCCAGGCTTTTGTAGTTTAATTTCAACCAGCATTGTCTTGGCTTGTGTACTTTTTGTGCTTTTTGCGATCATATCTGGACATTCATTCATTTTCTGGTTTTTGGTGATATTTCGCGGTGTCGGTTCATAATTTGTTTGCTTCCTGAATTATTTCACTCTTCAGACGGACCGTCATTCTCAATTACATCTTGCCTCATCGTGTCCAAGTAGACTGCTCTAGTTCGTAGCCCTTCTTTCTTAGACGGCGCAGCCGTCTAGATAGAACAAGTTTTTTCTCTTCACATTTGCGGTTTTAACTCCGACGTGGAGATACAACCCCGCCTTTTAGCAATAAAACCTCGTCGCCGAGCCCCGTGCTCTCCAGCTCAACGCCATATCCCAGCGTATGGAGCAATGCTCTCTTCGCTGCCAATGGACATTTGAAATAGAAGACTCTTTTGGACCAGCCATATCACTAGCGAACTAGATCATGTCCGCAGTTTACAAGTTCCATATAGAAACAAATCAGCCAGACCAAATGATAAAAATTTACTCGTTCTTGATCTTCTCAAAAAACACCTTAACGTCCTGCTCCGAAACAATACGCCCCTCCTCTGCAAAAGGTCGCAAAAACATTTGCAGCTTGCTTTTCACTTGATTGTACGCGTAGATGCCTTCCATTGCGTTCATGCGCGGCAGTGAATTAAGCGCACGGGCTCCTGCCTCCATGAGAGACTGGTCTAGAGTTACACCAGTTAGAAATAGATTAAGTAGTATAGACTGCAGGAAAGAGGGAAACACTCACTGTCGTCTTCATCTGGAGGTGGCTCATACGTGACCTCTTCCTCCTTTAGCATGGGGAATCTGTCCAAAAAGCGTAAGCATTCCTCGCAACGACAGATATTCTCACGCCAATCATTCGTAAGGAACAGCGAGAATTCCTTCACTTCCGGGATTTTTGTGGGCATCTTGCATGTCGTGGTGTCTGAGTCTTCATCAATTCGGAATAACGAACTGGACACTGCAGTTGAATTGTATAGCGCGTTCGAAACCGAGAAATCTTCGCCAACTCGAATACGCTTGCTTGACGGCTCTCTGGTGTCGCTAACTTCCATCTCAAGCAGGTGTCGTTTGAACGAATTCGACTCCTCATGCGAGTCTGCTTGTTTTCGTACAACCGCGTCCAATGCTACATTCGTCCAACCTGCCCAGCGTCCGAGGACGGATCTGTGCTTGGCAACACACTTCCAACATATAAACGCATCGAACAGATTCTCGTCCGGAAATCCAGGAGGAGGAATGTGCTCTTCGGCCTCCTCGTCATCAGCAACATCATTTGTGTTGTCATGGTTCTCCATATCAGATGTCGGTCCGGACAAAGAGCTAGCGAGATCTGACAGCAGATTGACACCGGTAGGATGGCCCTTTGGAGATGAGGGCTCTTTCTTAGCCTGCACTGGTAGAGATGAGGTTCCAAATGCGTTCATGTCGATCGGATACAATTTCACGCCCGTAGGATGACCCGAGGGAGATTTTGGCTCAATCTTGTTTTCCGGAGAACCGTTTTCGTCAATTTGATCAATATTTACGGGTTCAATTATCACCTTTGTCGGATGCCCCTTAGGTGACGGAGGCGCCTCTTTCTGAGCCTTCACCTCAACGTGCAAGAGATCAGTTCCAGTAGGATGACCTTTAGGCGATTTTGGCATCTTTGGGCTCCCATGGATTGCTTGTGGCGATGGCGGAAAGGAGAGACCGAGAATGCATTCCTCGTGGTACCAGTCTTCGTTGCATACATCGCCTAGCAAACATTGATACATTGTACCTTTCTCCGTCTCCGGATCATAACTTGAGTCACAGGCGCAAAACCTTCCTTCGAAATTGTGGTCATATCTGTCAAGTATCTATTAGCAACCCGAAGCTAGGACAAAGGACAGACAGGCCAGACCTATTACTACTTGATGGAATATCCAACGAAGTGAAATTTTTTCGCAAATTGCATCCACCAAACGAACTCATTCTCGAAGTACCGCAATCGCACGTAAAATTGCGCTTATTAAAGAGTTCGACAAGATCGTGGTCGGAGTGGCACTGGATACTGCAGCTATAGCACACGCCCGCTGCCTCTTTCCTGCTTGACTTAGATCTGCATGTTAAGCACGCGTACACAGGCTGTCGCAAGGCGCCATCGTAGTATGTGCAGTGTGTTGGATCGTATGGCAAGACATCACGCGCATCGTGCTCGCTGTAAACGTGAGGCCGTTAGCGGGAGTTTGTGTAACCACGGTAGCGAAGTTAGACATACAGCTTCTCCTGGCTTTCGATGTAGTCCAGCGCCGTTATTGACGCAGGACTTCCCGCCGATTCCGAAGCAGACATGCTTTATCTGATTTATGCAGACTAATGGCCAGCATAAAATGGAACGGGGTCCTGGTGATATGGATTGACGATTGGGAAGTCGCTGGCAGACAATCGCCACAATGGGTCACGCTATTTTGACCTGGGTCAGCAAACACGCGCTCCACTTTGACGCGCGAAACGCGTTTTTCTTAATTAAAACGCGTCACAAAAACTTTATTAATTGTAATTAACAGCCCCTCGTTCGAGTCCACCATCTCTTTGTCCTACCCTTCTCACTCCCTGCTACTCCTTCATCGCATATTTTATTTAGTCATCCTTTATTCTCTAATCCCCTCTGCGCTCACTCCGGTTTAAAAATGTCATCGCGGAAAAGACACGCCCATGATGATGATGAAGCCGGCCATCTCATTTCCGACAACGAAAACGGTGCCAGCTCTGCGCCTCCTTCGTCTCTGCCGCCCTCGTCTCCTCCGGCGCCTCCTTTCGCCGACGATGACGACGACATTGCACTGGGCGAGAACGAGTTTGGAGCGAACGACGACCTAATTGATGACTTGGACGAGCAGGCCGAGGAAGAAGATGGCATCGATTTGTTCGGCGATAATCTTGAGCGGTAAGAACCAAAATAAGTCGTGGCGAACTCAACACTGAGAGATAGGAAGAAAAGGTAGTCTGACAGGCATCATAGAGACTATGAGAACTTGGACCGGAACAACAACTATAATCTTGGGGCGCGGGATATCGATGACGATGACTATGATGACATAGATATTGACGAGCGACGACGAGTCGATCAGCTGCTAAATCGCCGAGATAGGGCTATTCGGAGCCGCCGTGGTCTTCCGGATGCGTTTCTAGATGGTTTGTTATTATGGTTGTCTTAATTATGGCCAGAAATGCTAAATAGTTGTAGACGACGACATGGACCTCGAACTGCCAACACACCGGCGTCGGAGAAACGCTTATGATGAAGACCCAGATCTTTCGGATGAGGATCCTATGATGGAGGAAATGTCACTCAACGCTCTTGCTGACGTCAAGGCGCCTACAATAGCAGAATGGATCACACAGCCCTCTACACACCGTTCAATTGCACGCGAGTTCAAGAACTTCTTGTTCGAATACATCGACGAGAACGGCAAGTCTGTTTATGGCGCCCGAATCAGGACTCTAGGCGAAATCAACAGCGAGTCTCTTGAAGTCAGCTACCAACATCTCGTCGAAGCTAAATCGGTACTTGCAAGATTTCTGCTTTATGCTCCTGCAGAAATGTTGAAGATTTTCGACATTGTTGCCATGGAGGTTACGGAGCTTCATTACCCAGACTATTCGCGCATTCATCTGGAGATACATGTCAGAATATCTGATATCCCCAACATCCGCGCATTGCGAGACCTTCGTGAAAGTCACCTGGGTCAACTTGTTTGCGTCACTGGTGTCGTAACACGGCGCACGAATGTTTTCCCTCAGTTGAAATACGTCAAGTTCAATTGCTCGAAATGTAACACCGTCCTAGGTCCGTTTTTTCAAGAATCAGATGCGGAAGTGAAAGTCTCATTTTGCCACAACTGTCAGGCACGCTCGGGATTCACCATAAATACCGAAAAAACGGTATATCGCAACTACCAAAAGATCACTCTGCAGGAATCTCCCGGGACGGTTCCGGCTGGTCGTCTGCCAAGGCACCGTGAAGTTATTCTACTCTGGGATTTGATTGACAGTGCAAAACCAGGCGAGGAAGTTGAAGTGACAGCGATCTACAAGAACTCGTATGATGGACAGCTTAACGCCCGAAACGGATTCCCTGTATTTGCCACGATTTTAGAAGCAAATCTTGTTAAACGGCGAGACGACCGGTCGAACGGCAAGAGCTGGACAGAGGAAGACGAACAAGCCATTCGCCAGTTGTCACGCAAGCCTACAATCATCAATGACATTATAGCATCGATCGCACCATCAATTTATGGCCATGACGATATCAAGACCGCCATTGCTTGCTCTTTGTTTGGTGGAGTTCCGAAGGACATCAATGGCAAGCACTCTATTCGTGGCGACATTAATATTTTGCTACTGGGCGATCCCGGTACGGCGAAGTCACAGTTTTTGAAGTACTCCGAGAAGACAGCAAACAGAGCCGTATTTGCGACTGGTCAGGGTGCTTCAGCAGTGGGTTTAACTGCTTCTGTTCGTCGAGATCCTATTACAAGCGAATGGACTCTCGAAGGAGGTGCCCTCGTTCTGGCCGATAAAGGCGTGTGCTTGATTGACGAGTTTGACAAGATGAACGACCAGGACCGCACGTCTATCCACGAGGCTATGGAGCAGCAGTCGATTTCCATTTCGAAGGCAGGAATTGTGACGACACTACAAGCCCGATGTGCAATCATCGCTGCTGCGAATCCAAACGGCGGCAGATATAACTCAACATTGCCATTTGCGCAAAACGTGAATCTTACGGAGCCGATTTTATCGCGATTTGACGTCTTGTGCGTTGTGCGTGATCTCATTGATCCCGAGACTGACGGGCGGTTGGCCAAGTTTGTTATCGATTCGCATTCGAGATCGCACCCTGGCAGGGAAGATTATGACGAGGATGACGAAGAAGACGGAGATATGGATGAGGATATGGAAGATTTACCACTACAGTCGAATGCTTTGAGTTCCGATGCCGCTGTCCCCCAAACTCCTGGGTCAACTTCTTCTGCAACCAAGAAACGTTCATCCGAACCCCTCTCGCCGATTCCGCAAGAACTTCTGTCGAAGTACATACACTATGCCAAGGAGAAGGTCCGACCGAAACTTCTGAATGTGGACGAGGACAAGATATCTAAGCTTTATTCAGATATGCGTCGCGAGAGTTTAGCAACTGGAAGCTATCCTATTACCGTGCGCCATCTAGAATCTATACTGCGCTTGTCCGAGTCATTCGCCAAGATGAGGTTATCGGAGTATGTGTCCGCCTATGACATTGATCGTGCGATAAGAGCCACGATCCAATCATTTGTTGGTGCTCAGAAGGTTAGCGTAAAGAAGAGTCTGCAGAGAAGCTTTATGAAATACATGCTCCCGCCGAGCAGTAGTATCGGCGGACGAAGTGGACGAGGGGCGCGGACAGGTGCAGGGGATGACTTTGACTAAAATTGTATTGTTTATCAAATGTTATTGATCAATTTATTTGCTCTGTATGTATGATGGTTGAGAATCTTTCTATGGGTATTTAGGGTATTAATAGGAGTCCATTAGAATATGTGATATCTTGAATGCGGAGATGATTGCCACTCTCCAGGCAAGTCAAAGGCAAGTCAAAAGGTTATAACTCTTATAGGTTATTAATCGCTATTAAACTCCTAGTATACAATGGGACCCTTAAAATCACATATAACAGATAAACATATACAGGATATCAAGGATGGCATAAAAATGCCGTCTTGCTGCTCAAAACGAAGCAGCTGTAGTTACCAAAATCTATATCAATCCGAACAAAGCCAGACGACAACAAAAGCAAACGCAAAGCATAGAAAAGCAAAGAAACCTGTTGAGGAGACCAATTGGAGGAAAACCGTTTCTCGCCTGACCATTCCTGCACCCGAATCCACCATATTACCACACCACCCCAACCATCACCGCTAACTGTCTGACCGTAGACAAAAGAGATATATCGCCGGACGCAAGAACAAGAAAACAAAGCAAGCATGTCACACACTAAAATACAAAACCGATTTGTTAAATGTATTTTACTCATCGAGTTCAAGATCTCCAACGACTTCTTCATCGGACATATAAATATCATCGTCGTCATCCGAATAGTCTCCATCTTCTTCTTTTCTGCTCTTGGATTGGAGCTGGTAAGAGTGGCGCAGGCCCCTCAGGAAAAGATAGCAGACACGCTTCCGACGACGGCTAAAGAAGAACCACATCATGGACCAGATTGTGCCAGGTTCATCTGCAAGGAAAGAGGGCGACGGGGTATAGCTGTAAATAACACAGTCCTTGAATGTGACTTTTAATTAGCAACACAGAATCTTATTGATAGTCGGCATAACAAATCCTAAAATCACATACTTTCAGGTCCATGTGACTGTCGACAATTTCCCACAGTCTTGGTGGAACAGGCATTCCGACCGCAAAAAGCGTATTGTTGAAGGCATTGACGACCTGGGTTGCGCTCCGCTCCCGCTTGAAGTCAACTGGCCGCAGAGTCGAAAAATCATGATCCGGATGGCTCGCATTTAGCACCGCGATAAGATAGGCAAATGTCCGTCGCGAAGAGACCTGATCTAGAGGACCAAAGGGGGAAGATCCGAGAGAGGTACCCATCAGTGACGAAGATAATACGCTTCCGGAAGTGATAGTGCCAGTGATAGCGCCAATTGCATTATCACTCGAACTTGATAGTAGTCCGCCACTGCGCTCTAAAGGAGGCGAATACGATGGAGGGCTAAAAGAGGAAGATAGAAAGATGGAATCATTATGCATGGAATGAAGCTGTTTGTCGATAGACTTATACAGCTTCTTATCAGTGCCCGCGGCCTTCGTGGTGTACAGGTCACAACCGCCGATGACCTTACAGTCCGGCGTGTCGAACTCCAAAGCGGAGTTTATCTGCTCAAGATCTTGTATTTCGATAAACTGACAACGAAAATGGGTAGATGTAAGCATGTAAAGATACGAAGAGTGCGGACGCGTTGGCAATTGGAGTCAACTCTGCCGCATATTTGAAATGGCCCGGGTCGAAGAGACATGACTCACTACCGACATGGCAGGGTGAGATCAAAACACGTACCTTCATGTTCACTGACCGCAAACAGAGTCGAAGTAGCGGGAGCGGCTTGACGGGGAGATTTCCGGCGAGGCAGACTGTGGGCTTATTATCGCGAGGAGAGAGTCCAACCGGGAGTTGGAGCAGCAAGCTCGAGGCGGAGTTTACCCAAACCCAACCACGAACGCATCGCACACGAGCCAGACGCTAGTCCCGATGCGGTCCGCCCGATGGCCAGCACGGGATGCAGCACGTGATTTCTCCCAACGCGTCCATTGCCCCGGTCGTCTTGCACTCGTCTCCAATCAGACATCCGTACACGACATCATGGCCGGGGACGAGTACACCCAGGTTCAGAGCGGTGGTCTGCGCCTCAAAGGCGGAAAAGTCGACAAAAAGAAACGCAAAAAGTCAAAAACGTCTATGAATGCTTCAGCTACCGAGCCAACGCCGTCATCGACAGTGGCGGTTAACTCCAGGGCCCCAAGCAGCACCACATCCACCGACCACACCAAAACAGAAGCTCAACTCAAGTTCGAGGAGATACAAAGGAAACGGGTGAGTATAGAATCTGTCAAGATGCCAGTGATGTAACCGCTTATTCCTCGCTGACTATTCAATTGTTACAGATGGAAAAAACTTTGCAGAAACGAGCGTCCAAGTCTCATAGAGAAGCGGTGGAAGAATATAACAAATATTTAAGCAGTCTTTCAGAACACAACGACATGCCGAAGGTAAGTCTTCCTTTTGCTGGACTTTTTCTCGCCACTCTCTTTTGCTGACAATATTAATTTCACCAGATCGGACCTGGATAATGCGACAAACGCCACCCTCAATACCATGTGACTATGCAATGCGGAAGGTCCTATGTTTTGATACACTGACTTCGAATTCAATTTATATTTTATATGATGCTAGTACTTGTCCTGATAGGCTTGATATAATCGAGGAATCTGTGTAGATGGACTACAACATTTCTTGAGGTGAAAAAAATTACAGCAAAACTAAAGCATTCCAGGTTTATTCGACAACTTGCAATGTGTTGAAATACATGCATCACCCTCACCATGTCCGTCGAATTGCAATTTACGAAAACGAATCTTCGAAATAGTCAATCCTCTTCTGTGGATTTTTGTTGATTTGATAGATAACAGCGTCCCTGGCCATGTCCACCATATTTCCTGGTCCGCACGCAAAGACGCCTAAACTGCCTGTATCCATATCTACTGTGTAATCGATGATCCTCGAAACGTCAGGACGTCCGTAGTGGAAAGTAACGTTCTTGGACGGCATAAGCTGTGACTTCAATTTCACTGTCTGGTCGGTGTCGCAATCATTGCCATCGTTTTCAAGACTCGTTATCGCCATATGTTCTGACTTCATTGTCTGCCCGGTAAAATGAATATGAATATCAAAAAAGTCCTTCAACGATATTTGGTACAATTGCGAATCTACCCATTCCACATTTTCTCTATCTTTGGAGATCCAATGGAGGTAAACCATTTTACTTGTGCCCTTTTGCATTAAATCGAGAGCGTAAGAAGTGATAGCGGTGATTCCCACACCACCTGCAATCAGCAGGACGTTGGCGTATCGCTCGAGCGGGTATGATACTCCGTAAGGTCCCTCTATCCATACATTTGCACGTTTCGTTGCCTTGTTCACTGCATGAGCATGCAACCTTGCCGTGACCTTGCTAAAGCTCTTTGCGACAAAGAAATAGTGCCCATCCTTGAGGCATTCCACCATACTGAACGGATTCGACTGCCAGACGCTTAAACGCAAAGTATACAAATAAGCATGCTGTCCAGGGCGATACTTCAACGGGATGAGCGGGTGTACTGTGATCTGAGTGGCATTCTTGCTCGCGTACATTTCTGCACGTCCAGAAAGATTTCCATAGAGCACGCGAAACAGACGCAGAAGTCTATCGGACAAGTATATACCTGCAGCACTATAGACAACCGCCAAATACTTGTTGTTTATTAAATGCAACGCGAGTACTACCAGGAAGAAAACCACCAAGACCACATGCACGGTAAGAAAGAGCTCAAAGTTGTGATGACGGAAGTAATAAGCTGCCTGGACCGCAATAGCACTTAGGGCCACTGTAGTAAATAATCCGACAGCATGACTGGACGAACTAAAAACTATATCGTGATACATTCCCTTCTGGACGAGGCATATCGTTTCCAATATCGAATGAATAATCGCATAAACCAAAAGAAACTATACCTGTTAGCAGATCAGAGGTGGGCAAGGCAGATGCAGTAAAATACGCACCCTTGCGATCCACCGATGAAACACTTTGAAAGTCTCGTTGGACCAACCGGTGATCATCATTAAGTAAGTGTTTCTTCCAGAGAAGATAACGAGCGGAATCAACATTGCCATGCACATCACGCCAGTTCTCTTCGCACCAAAAGATAGCGTCTGCAATCCTACGCTCATCAACGGCGCCGCGTCAATGGACGTATTAAATTCGGCAACGGTTAATATCAAGCTGAGAAACAAGAACGTGATACATGTAAGCGCCTGCCACCGCAGTGGTTGTAGTCCAAGCGGGAAGCCAAACATATGTACCGGCTCGGAGTGAGACTTGCCAACAAATGCAGGAAGTGCGAGATCCTTCTGCAAATATCTGCCCAGTGTTCCGCGTGGACTAGTGGCCATGTGAAACACTTTGTAATATAACTTTGACATGGCAGCTATAGTCATGGCCAATAGCCAAAACCCAGCGAGAATAGCTCTGTATTATAAAATTTTTAATGGTCGCCTTGCTGCAATTAAAAGACATCTTTGAACCTACCCGTATACCATATTTGTCAGAGAATTTCCGTCAGTAGCCTTATTGTACGCATAATGTGCAACAAATGTGCCTTCCACTAAGTCCACCGGGATGTTCAGTGTCCCATTAACCTCGGCAATGTTCGCTTCACTAGCCAAAACATTCATGTTCAACGAGTAATCATAAACATCGTCGTAGCTTGAGTTAGTATGGCAGAGTCGTAGTCCGCATGTATTTCGGTATGATCTCCAGGCAGTCAAGCGCTCTTTCGTCGAGCAACGCGCAATACAGAGCGAGTATGAACCGGAATAGGCTAAGCTGGTACAGCATAAAGAAGAGACAGAGGAGAACAATGATCCTGTAGATTTAGTCGAAGCTACCGGACATCCGCTGAAGTTGTAGGTGCTGATCATCGCCAAACATGTTGATTCACACAGATTTGCCGCTGATGCCAAGCACACACAGCAAGCAAGCAAAGCAGTACAAACCCAATAGGTTGTTGAAAACATCATCATAATATATGCTCACGAAAACTTCAGTAACAGGGAAATGCCAGATGTAAGTCTTCTCGCTCCAATGAGTATTCGGGGTCAGTTGTTGCGATGCCGTGGGATTGATTCTAACCAATACGGACAATTATCTGTCCAGTAGAGCTTCAGAAACTCAGATAAGCCAGGTGCAAGGTCGAGGTAAATAATGAGCCCGTGAATGTTTCCTTTCTTTTGTGTCAATGGCTATCGTGCTGCACCCAAACAAGTCGCCATTTCACGGGAGAATATTTGAAACGAGCTGTAACGACAGCACACGTAAGATGACGACGAAAGCGGCAATCCAGGATGAATTTGCGAGTATCCAATTTTTAAGACCTTCACGCTTGGGGCGGAGTGTTACACGAGAATACAAAACAGGGTCACAGTACTTTTATCAGACATATGAGACGTGAATGGTATTACCTTCAAGAGAAATAGTGAAACAAATGTCGGCGCAGCAGTTCTGTCTTTCCGCACGCCTTGTAGTATGATATGGCGAATCAGGATAAAACATAGTCTTAGGAAGCCACTGAGGAAGGTGTGGTATCATATGGATGCAAGCCCCAAATTAACCCTTACATAGATTCCTCTTGCTTTAGCCACTTTTCCCTTCTAATTTCGCTTTCCTGCATATATCATCAAGGGTTCTAGTGCAATCTAATAGTTGAGTTGCACGACTAATGCAATAGTCCATCGAGAAAGCCGACATTGCTTTAGGGCCTGTTTGGTTCCGGCCTTAACCATGGTTTTCGGCCTGTAAACCATGGTTA
>JAKTPS010000250.1:0-14838 GCA_030556275.1 Lipomyces sp. NRRL Y-27488 | reverse complement strand
CACTCGCATGTATGCCGAGTCTGGCATCAAACTGACGTCCCTCAACGTGGCCGTCCTCCCCCGTGATCATAAGAGGCAAGTTTTCTCTGCCGCTGGAGATTCAGGCAGCATCGTCCTGGAGTTTGGCGGAGGCATTATCGGCATGCTCACCGGCGGCAGCGGCAGAGCTGACAAGATTGACATCAGCTACGTGAGCCCGTACTGGTGGCTCGAGAAGAAGATCAAGGAGGTACTCCCCGACAGCTTCCTCTATGAGATTGTTGAGTAGACGGCGACCTCGGCCTGCAAGGGGGTCTTCAGCGGGCTGTTTCTGGTATGTATTGAGAATTGTGACGGAGGAGTATGAGGCAGTGCTGGCATTGCATAAAATCTCCATCGGCAATCAGATATAGGTCAGCGAGCTGGCATGGATGTGATCTCTTTCTTTATTTCAGTTCTGTTTTTAAGTTGTGGTGATCTGGGCCAACAACTAGCCGCCCGTCCCTATGATGTCCACGTCGGTCTCCGCCATCACAAACCACGACGTCAGCCATAGTGGAAGGCCCAAGAGCCCGTCCGGAGTCACTGATTACCACCCAGCCGCTTTCAGTAGCTTCCCGCATTATATATACAAGTCTTGCCCTGCATGGCGAGAACGCCCCGGCTCGTATCGATACATTCGCGAGACGCGCCCCGTTTATAACCACCCGATTTCCGACAAACTGCTCGATATCGGCACCAGCATCTAACACCTGCTAAACTGTGGACTTCCATCGATCCGTTGCTTTTGCCGATGATGGAGAGGTGCAGCCGTTCTGTCCGCTGCTCATGTGGATCGGAGTCGAGCCCTAGTCTCTTCCTTAAGGTGGTAGTTTTTGTTGTGGCCTTGTCTTCTGATTGAATTTTGAAATCTCCCTGACCTCTAAAGTATCTCGGCAATTTCAATCAAGCATTACAAGCACTTTTCTTTCCACTTCTATCCGTTCTTGAAACCTGTCATCTCCACCTGTCGAATCCGGTGGTGTCGACATCCAGTGAGGGCTTCATTACCCTAACCTCCAATGTTCTTATCGTCTTATCCCGTTCCATCTCTTCTCCCCGGTCTCGTCTGGCTCATATATATCGAGACGAGACGAGACGGGACGGGACTCTACGGTCACCTTTTCCCTTTCCACGAAATTCGTCGATCTATTAGCTGCTGGTTATGGACGCAGACAGGGTAGATTAAGGACCTGATTCACCTTGCGCACTTTCCGTCGACGTTTTGTTTGCAGTACTGACATCGTCTATTTGGATCTGCAGACAGGCCCCTCAGACTTGCCGACTTGTCGACAAGTCATGAACGAGTTTGCCATTCATGCCCATTTGCCGGAGCATTGATCGGCGCAGCATTTTCTGTCATTTGTTGTCATCACCATTGCCCCTCCTCGCTCTGGGCGCTCCTCGCTCTGGGATGCCAGAGCCCTCGATCGATATTTGCGTCTGATGTGCTTTTACGTCGCAATGAACCATGCTCATGTCATGCTTCTAACTTGCGCCTAGTGAGATTATGACCGATCGCAATGATAAAGTTCGACGCGGGCAGTTGTGGGTCCGGTTCTAGGCCGTGCTTTATGTGACCGTCTGTCCTTCTCTCTTCTTTCACTCGCTGACATTCCATTGCCCGTATTCCATCGATTCAGCTGGTCAGCGCTGTTTTTCTTCGATCTCCGAATTGCAAGCGTGAGGTTGCCTAAATGAAAGTGTCGCGCACCGTGTGGATGTTTAGCTCGGTAAGCTTCTGAGTTGCACTTGCCAATATATGACAGCAGCCATTCACGAAGGCCAGAGTGTCTTGAAAAAACTTTGCTATCTACCCTGCCATCATAGTACTCTCTAAGCCAGAAATTGAGAAAGTGGCATAACGGATGAGATATGCATGACGCAATACAAGTCGAATTTAAAGAGTACCGTGAGCGAGCAGTGCAACTGTCTGATTCAGTCGACATGACGAGTAAGACAGCCTCATAGAATCATGATATTGTCTCTGCGTATGTATCCATTTCCGAAGCCTAAGAGCATATGCACCCCACTCGACTTCTCCTTTGCTGAGTGCCGCTACTGGTGCTTTTATTGCCAGACATCGGTGCCATTTGATTAATAGTCTCGATTGTTTTTAGGTTGCGTTTTCGACATCGATGCACGGCCCACATCGTCTGGAACTCCATCGCGCAAGCATTTGCAGACAAAAGCTCTTGAGTGGTGTCCAAATGTTCGAGGCAAACCTTCGCTAGAACAACAATTGGGATATGAGCTGATGGACCGTCAGATCGAATGAAACCATTTCTGGCCAATTTTTATGATCTGGCGTTTCATATGTCTTGAAAGGCAGGAAGCGGATTTCAGACATGCGATTCTCTTGAAATCTTTTTCTCAAGTTCTTGAGAAAAGACCAATACCCAAGATATTACAATGATATTTGATTCGTCCCTATACTTCTTCAGACGTGCGAAATGAATATATCTTTTTTTTTTTCAGGAAACATATGCAAAACAATGAGATAAGATTGTTATTTCATTAAGATTTTGCCAGAGATGAAGTGGAATTCTGATTCTGCGGAAAGTACGTATCAATCTGACTGAAGTCAATGAATGCCCTGCCGACCCACTGTTCTTAGCCCACCGAAATTCTGTGAAATAATTTGAAGTAAAACTTATGTCACCGGCCCTGAATTGACGGTTTAGCGGCGGTGGGCTGATTGGTTTGCGGCAGTGTAATACGGACCGCATGCTTTGTTTACTGATGTCCATGTTAGGAGCAAAAGTTTAATTTTGTGGATGGCCAGCCCAGCTGAAATTGGGGAATTCTGCTACCTGCTTTTCCTGCGCCTGCTATCCTTTTTCATTCCCCGGTCTGCACACTGACTGGAGTCACCTCGCCCTGAAAGTAGGTCTTTTAGTTTGTTTCGTCTCTTGTGGCTGCTGACCTTAAGTCGTACAGTGTCTACTGCCAGTTCATCCGGCAGTGACGACGACCAATCGGACGAGTCTCCAGTCTCAGCGACAACGACGGTCAGCCCCGATTCCGCGTTCGCCAAGGCCGGCGTGGACGCGAGTGGGGGAGCTAAGAAAGGGGACCGCCTCACTGTTGAGTATCCGAACGCTTGGAATGACTTTCATGGCACGCCCAGCGGTGCTCCTTGTGTATACAAGTCGGGTCCAGACTGGCCCTCTTATCGGGGTACGCATCGCGTCTGTCGTGAGACGCGCCCCGCCTATGGCCACCCCATGACCGGCAGGTGGAAAGATATTGTCGAGACAATTTACCAGCTCCTGAACTCTATGAGCGTAGCATGGACTTCCATCGATCCTGTCGCTTTTGCCGAGTACGGGGAGGCGCGACCTTTTTGTCCGCTTCTGATTTGGATCGGAGTTGAGCCCGAATCGGTTCTGTATAAGGATGCCGTTGCTGCAGCCGACGCCGTTAAAAACATTCTCGCCGGGGCAGGTTTCCCTGAGGTTGAAGTCGCCTTCCGGGAGTCCGTTGTTACTGACGCTCGGGGTCCTAAGCTGCTCTCGTTCGGCACCGCTCACGGCACCGCTCGCGCCACCGTCTCGGAGATTACAAAACCGTTCACGCCAGTGCTCGGCCTCGCAATCGCGCGGCTCGAGACACCACACTACGAGGGCACGGGTGCCTTGTATCTCCGCGTCAGCAGCGACAGCGACCGCGTCGTCCTCCTCACCGCTGCGCATGTGGCGCATCCTCCTGCGGTGTCGGCGAACAAGAAGATGACTCGCACAAACAACAGCGAGAGACGTGAGGACATTGTCGCGCTCGGCGACAAGGCCTATGACAACGCTGTCACGATCATGGTGGACAAGACGACGAACCTCTCCAGCTCCGTCGAATCCTGGAATGCGAAATTGCGAGAACCGACAAAGGGCGAGGAGGAGGATGTGACGACGGCCAAAGAGCGCAATGAATACCAGGTCCTGGTGACGGCCGCGGAGAAAGCGATCGATGATATCAACAAGGTGGACCTGTATGTCACCAGCTCCAGGGAGATGGAGCAGCGCGTTATCGGCTTTGTCTTCCACGTCGACCCTATCGCCATCAGCGTTGGAGAGTTGAAGTACACAAGTGACTGGGCTCTCATCGAGCTCGATACGGAGAAGATCCGCTGGGAATCGTTTCCCGGTAACCAGGTATATGTTGGTACGTGGTTCCACCTCTCGACCACCATCGTCCCATGCTTTGCACTAACTTTTTTTTTTTCGCAGGCGATATCTCCGCCGATAAATACGGAGAAATTATGTTTCCGAGGGTGGAGGACCGAGCACAATTCACACACCCTCGCAACGGCCTGCTCCAGGCATTCGGTGTCGTGGCAGAGAAGGACATGGAATTGCCACGGCAGCTCGATGCCGACGGCAACCCTTGCCTTCACGTAGTCAAGAACGGCATGGGATCCGGCACTACCTTTGGCTGCGCAGGCGGGATGGTCTCCGTCGCTCGCAAGTATGTGAAGTACGGTATCAAAGGGTCGTCGACGGAGGTCGGAATCCACACGCATGATACGGGAAAGGGTCTTCCCTTCTCCGTCGCCGGAGATTCTGGCTCCATCGTTCTTGAGAGGAGTGGTGGCATTGTCGGCATGATCACCGGGGGCAGCGGTACAGGAGACCACACTGATGTCACCTATTGCACCCCATTCTGGTGGATGGAACAAAAGATCAAGGAGGTGCTCCCTGGTAGCTTCCTCTACCCGGTGGTCGAGTAGACAACAAGCTCGACAGGTAACACGCTCCTCCACGCGGTACTAGTGGCGTTTGAGAAGGCAAATTTGTATTAATACTGCACATAAGGATGTGCATGGCTGAGAATAATATTGAATTGCTCGATGGTCACAGAAATGAAAAGAATTGTAAATTAAGAAAGTTGTGAAATACAAATTTTATCTGCGTGAATTAAGAATTGCATATTCAAGTTAAACTAATCCTCAATCTTCATGGGATTATGGTCCTCATCTTCATCACAATTGGCGAAGTCTACTCTTTGGATCCCAGCAGAGACTTTAAGCAACAGGGGACGCGACAAATGACGCGACGCCATGGCTGATGAATTTCGATCACAGCCAACAAGAACATCCCCGGATCGACCCTGAAGAAGGTGGATTCTAGGTCAGCGAGTATATTGGACATTCGTGTTCTCCCCCGTCGTTGGACCTACCGTACGAAACGCGACAAGGACAGAAAAATCTCATAATACAAAGACTCGCTTGGTTGCTGAATTAGGTTTACCAGACGCGAAGGCATCGACTGCATTGTTCGCCTGTGACGTATTGAGTCTGAATTTCCGAAAGCTTGCCACCAAGCAATCACTTCGTTCTGTTAGAGGTGTCTCGTCTCTGCCTTTTCCGTTCCCGTGGTGTTGCTGCACCCTAGAGCATCATGGATGACGAACTGACACAGCCACAATGGGACCATGTCGCGGCATCCCATAGAACTGTATCTCGCGTGGCCGGCTTGCATCTAGGTACACCAGTGCGAAAAAAATTGTGAATGAATATGTTTGGTTGAAATTGAGGGGATGGTCTGTAACACATATTGAACTGTAGCAACGCATAGAAGTCCTCCGTGAAGCGTAAGCATACCATAGCGACGTCAGCACGCACGACGGAGTCGGCCAGAGCGATGAGGTGTGAAGCGGTACCAAGCGGTGGTAATGCAATGGCACCCAAGAGGCGAAGAACGAGGACGACGTCGACGCGACGCGACCGCCATGGTACGGTGGCGGCGCCCGTATGCGATTGCGTATGCGACCATGCCTGCGGCCGCGTTGCCCGCAGCACATGCCGTCGTCAACGATGTCGGCTGCCACCACCGCGTCGGTGGACGACTTTTATGCGTCGGCGAGCCTCCTCGCAAGCACGGACGTGAACGAGACCCATGCTCGAAACTTCTCGGCCAGTTGGAGAACGAATGGCGAAAACGATCCACCGATTCCGGCGAGTGAATCAAAGCTGGTGCACTGAGCACGAAGGTGTCCGCGGCAGTTTTAATGGTCACGAGCGGTTAGTATCATCGTTCATAGTGCTAAGAGAATCAGGCGGTATGTTGGACGGTTTGACGAGACGCTTATGGAAGGGCAACGGCCTGCATCGCAGAACATGACGGCTCGGCACGCTGTATTACAGCATGGCGGGGACCTGAATGCTTTTCTGGACAGCGACCGAATAGCAATATCCAGACGAAGGAACGACTTGCCGCGGATAAGCCAGTTCGGGCTGACTTTCGAGTGGGTTTTGGGCGGTCGTCAGCCAGCGCAAGGAGCTGGCGGATATGACGGCCGAGTTCGAGGCCGCGTTGGCGGTGCTGGGCGAATTCCTGGGAGGGCGTGCAGGATGTGCTCGACGCCTGGTCGAGTCGATCAACGCCGTGTTTAGGCAGCGGCAGCGACAGGGTAGTACTAAATTGCGCGGACAGTGCGGCAGGGCAAGACGCCGGCCGAGCGCGTAGGAGGAGGAGGCCGAGTACTATGAGTATGATAGTATGCTGAATAGGGTGTGACCCTGCTGGTGCAGGGTCCCGGTGCCGCAGCGGTAGCATCAAGGCAAGGCGAGGGATTTGTGGATCCGGGGTGAGGATTGAGGGCTTGGTACACAGGAAGGGAGGATTGAGGGTTTAGAGGAGACAGCGAGAAGAAAACCATTACCGCGCATTTATTCACATATTATTCACAAAAACAATTATTCATTCATGAGAAAAATTATTATTCACAGAAAACCATTGTTTGGAAAGGAGATTCCATTTCAGAGCTCAATAAAGTTGAGAACCTCATGTTGCAAGATGGTGATGCTCTTGAGACGTAAGGCCACGCCAGTCTTGTTGTTGAGGTTGTAGCGCTTGGCAGTGCAACCGAGTGCAACAGTGTCCCCTTCATTTAAGTCACAGGGGGCGGGTCCGGGTGAGGGATTGATAGTGAGATCGCGCATGTTATGGAACGGGGCCTGCTTGTTGCCGTTTAGGCGGTGGCGTGCCTGGAAAGCGAAAGTGGACGAGTCGTAGGGGGAGATGCCTTGTTCACTTATTAAGTGGTCAAGGGCATCAGCTGTTGCCTGAGAAATAGTAATCCGGACGTAATAGGCGTCGTAAGATGCTGGGGGCGAAAGGTTGAAACTGACAACAGTTCCCACAACCAAGAAGTCAGCGTAAACTGATGGTTCAGCTTTGAGCACGAGACCAAGGTTGGTCCATGTGCAGGTGGCCGAGTGCGAGAGTGACGTGATGTTCTGCATTGACGTTTCTGCAGTCAGCAGGGGAGAAAGTGTGGCAGGTAATGGCGAAGAAGGTATATCGCGGTTGCGTGGCATCGTAAATTCGGTGTAGGAAGGGAGGAAGGGAGAAGAGAAAGGTAGAGAGAGAGCAAGATGTGGGCAGCATATAAAGTAGACAGGTCAGAGGTGATGAGCATAGTGAGATGATCAGCGGGTTAGGGGAAAAGAAGGTTGCATAGGGATTTGCGAGAAGGAGGAGGATATGACCTTTTTTGGAGGTGACAGGGATGATTTTTTGCCACAAGCACCCGGTGATGTGAAGATCATGTTGAGTGGCAAAAGGACTCAGCGGGTGGCAAAAGGTCTCAGTGGAGGAACTTTAAAGGTGGACACATGTTAGTTTTTTTAATGGTGGGTAGACACTTAGTCCCATGATGTGATATCTCAGTTCAGTTTGATAGTTTGGACTGTATGCTTTACGTTTGAAGCCTTGGGGGGTACATTTCGTGCTTAAGAGTTCACGGGTTAGTCACGACAGCTCAGGCATTTATCACTGGTTCAGTGCTCTTGTTGCATTTCTATTTTTGCTTCCGCTTGCCGTTCTTGTCAATTTGGTTATTTGTTTGGCAAACAATTTCACGGTATGTTGTTTGCAGGGACAGACGGGCGCCAGGCGCGGCAACAAAGACGACCAGGTGAGGAAGAGAGACAAAGAATCCTGTTAAAGCAGCTGGTGGCAATAGCAGAGGAGGAAGAAGAACGATGGTTTGAAGAGAAGGGCGAGGAATCGGAGGCCCTGTGTGCAGTTGACCCCGAGATTTTGCGCTCAAGTGTCGAAGAGTTTCAGAGAGCATCCACTATCGATTTCGATCTAGGAGTTGCATGTGGATCATGTGCAGAACAGACATCAGAAAAGAACTCAGATGAAGTGAGTATTCAAGATAAGTTATTACAACCACTTGTGAGAGGAGAGCATCTGAGGCTCTATGGACCAGGAGTGGAGAATGATTTCGTACGAGTGTGCAAGGCATGTTCCCAGGTACTCAGTCAAGAGCAATGTCCGAGGTACTCACTAGCAAATGGATATGACTACGGAGCACCAGAAGACATACCAATGGAATTGCGAGATTTGAGTGTCTTAGAGGAAATGCTTATTGCGAAAACTCGGAATGTGGGTTGTATTCAAATGGTTAGTGGTGCCCGGTATGGAGCTATAAAGAAACACCAAATTACAGTTACGCAAGATGTTCAGCTCGTTGTGGACATGCTACCGAGGAAAATAAGTGAGTGCGTGAAGGACTTTCGCCTTATAGTTTCAAGTGACTTGAAAGACAAAGAGGTCAGCACATCAGCAATTATTGACAAACGACGAGTGACGGAAGCGATTATAAGGCTACGCGAATGCAATGAACAATACGGTGATATTATTATAAATGAGGACGAACTGGCGAGGTGGGGTGGAGCACCATTTGTCCCACATGAGGTAGACGAGAATACAATTGTCGTGCCCATGGAAGTGGTTGAAGAGGATGCGGAGACATACGAAGGATACGATGGCGCGGAACGGTTAGAAACAGTAGCCGGCATTCAACAGACGGAAGGCGGCGAGGGCCATGAAGGTCAGGCAGCACTGGATGTGTTGTACGCACTGCGTGAGAATGAACGAGAAGGTAAGAGAATATTGAAAGTAGAAGAGTAGGAGATATGAAGTTAACACTGCATTGGACTAGTTATTGTACAGTACCAAGCAGGCCGGCCGGTTGCATGGGATGACGAGAACATATTTGTGAATGCATTTCCAACATTATTCTGGCGAGGGACTGGTGGACACTTTGGTAATGGAGGTGCCAAAGTTAAGCACTTAGAAGTCGAGTGGCTCGGACATTTACTACGACTACACAATCGAATGTTCGCACGGCATTCGAGGTTCATGTTTGCAGTTTTCGATATGTGGTTAATGGCAGAAAGCAAGCGACTTGCAATACCAATGGTGCGGCAGAAGTCATTCAATGAAGTCACTTCACTGGTGCGACAATTGAATGTCGATGGAGTAACAGAGATGTGCGAAAAGCTGTTCCGTGGCGATTATGTCAATGACAAGTCAGTCTGGGTTTTGGCACAGAAAGTGATGAGTATTCGGCGAGCAATGCCATTATCAAGTGAACGCCGAGGAGACATGCGAAGTGAGATGGTGTCACTAGCAGTAAGTGAGGGCCTACCATTTCTTTGGGTGACAGTGAATCCGCAAGACTTGAAAGATCCATTTGTGTTAAGGGTGGCCGGGGAAAAAGTTGAAGTGAGTTGCATGACTTTGGAAGATCGAGAGAAGTTGATAGCGAAAACAGCCACAAAGGATCCGGCAGCATCAGCTCAATTTTTTAGGTATGTGCAAGTGGAATGTTCAGGTATTGAGGTTGCTAATTCAAAGTAGAGTTATGATGGAGAACATATTCAAGTATCTCGTACGGCCGAATGACATTAATGGTGGGATTTTCGGAAAATGCAGCCACTACTATGGGTGTGTTGAGGCTAATAATCGCGGGGCATTGCATGTGCATGCACTGTTACATTTGAAAGGGAACTTCTTCATAGAGGAAGTGGTTTCAAAAATCCAGAATGATGAGGTTTGGCGGAAGCAATTAATTCAGTATGTTGACAGTGTGATCAGTGAGTGTGTAGGTCCGGAGCCAGCCCTTGGACCAGATTTTGATTGGCGGATGTTGAGGATTAGAACAACTGAAGACGAATTCCTTGGAGAGCTCGAAGATTTGGGGAATACAGTTGCACGAGCTTGCAATATGCATCGACACACAAAAACGTGTTATAAGCGAGCTCGAACGGAATGCCGGTTTGAATATCCAAAGGTGTTACAAGCAGAGACACACATACGTGAAGATGGAAGCATACTTAACAAGAGGGATAATCCGTGGATCAACCCATTTAACATTACTCTGGCGACACAGTTGAAGGCAAACCATGACGTGAAGACTCTACTCCAAGGAGGATCACCAGAGGCAGTGTGGTTCTACATTTCATCATATGCGACAAAAGGTGAAGAACATTTTAGTCGACAGCGTGCTTTTACAGAAGCAGTTAAAAGTGTCAATGCACAGCAAAATGTCACGAATTTTTCATGGTTTACCAAAATGATTAACCGGTTGGGTTTCGGACGAGAGTGCTCGGCCGTGGAAATCAGCAACATCGCTATGGGCGGTCGAGAAGAGTACACGAATGCGAAATTTGCACGGATTTTGACAAGTCATCTGCTATGGAAGATGTGGCAAATGTTTCCAGAGATGACAGAACAAGTCGCAAATGATGCAGAGGGAGTCGAGAGCCCGATGGTGAAGCCTAGTCAGTATCAGTGTGATTTTCAGGTATTCAATGGGTATGAGCATCGTGGAGATTATTTTCGGAAGTGGAACCTATATCAGTGGGTAAGTCGAGTTCAAGTCGGAAGAAAACGGTCACGGGAAGAAGATTTTCCCTTTTCAGGAAACTTTCGACCACAAAGTGCACAAAGAATATACTCGTTTGGTGAGCGCCTGGTACCAAATTTAGTAGGGAAGCAAATGCGAGTGGACATCCATGGAGAATTCATTGACGAAAAGTGAGAGACATAAGTGAACTTAAAGGTGAAAGATTATTCTGACAGTGATTCATGCAGATCCTATGCCATTTTGTGCGGCCTCTTCATTCCTTGGGAGGCCTTGGGGTCATTTATGGAAGGCGAATTAACTTGGAGAGATGTATGGAATTTGGCATATGCAAATCTCCCTGCACGATTCAAGTTCCGAGTGAATAACCTACAGATTATTGGGCGTGGTCGAAAGAAGGGAATCGAACAAGCTCAAATGCGAAATGACAATGAAATATCAGAGGATGAAGACGGAGAGAGAATGGCAGAAGATGTCCATGACATGGCGGTGGATGCTATGGAAGCAGGACACAAAGTACGAAAAGCCTTTGGGGATGTACAGAATGAAGATGTTATCAGAGCACTTCAAGACATTGCACAAGGCCAATCCATATCAAATGGGACGAGGTTGATGGATAGTCATTCGAAGAAAGACTTGGATAAGTGGGTACGCTCAATCACAGGCGACATTGAAGACGAAGAAGATGATATCGAAAGAATTTGGACAGACAGAGTGCACATCAACATTCAAGTTGGAGCGTGGTTGGACAACAAGTCAGCGCAGAAAAGCACTTGAATGTCTTACAAACGAATGTTATTGTCGAAGTGTCACATTACCTGGATCAGGCGGCAAGTGACCATACACAGGTGATGTACATGGGTGGAGAAGGTGGAACCGGTAAAACGAGAGTGATTCTGGCAATTACTGAGATGTTTGATCGCAAAGGAGAAGGACGTCGCTTGAAACTAAGTGCATTAACAGGAAGTGCGGCAGATAATATTGGCGGTAACACCATTCATTCACTTATAGGGCTCCAAACAAAAAGTGGAAAAGCAAATATGGCGAAATTGCGACAAAAATGGCAAGGCGCAGATTGCATTATCATTGACGAAGTCAGTATGATGAATTTGAAGCAATTGCGTCAGATGGAGTTGAGCCTCCGAAAATTGAAAAATCAAGAAAAGGAATGGGGGGGATTGCGACTAATCATTTTAAGTGGAGACATGCAGCAATTGTTACCAATAGGTGGTCGGCCATTGTGGGCGGATAATCCTTTTCGAGGAAAGCCTTTGGATTTTGAAGAAATTTTAGCAAGCAAATTATGGCGATCAATCACAGCGATACACATACTTACAGAGCAAATGCGACAAAGCGAGGATGAGCAATTCATCAGGAAATTACGTGCTTACCTTTCCAATGAAGATTTTGGAAAATTAATTGAGAATCAACCGAGAGTGGAAATGGAAAACATTGACTTCGATGTGACAGATAAGATCATTGTGATGGACAATAAAACACGGCAAATGTTGAACAGACGAGGTTTGTGGGTGACAGGAGTTATGGTGCTAATGTGAAGGCTAACTGAAGTCACAAACAGGTGCAGTAAGATTTGCCAAAAAGCATGGGAAGAAACTGTTCTTTTTCTGTGCACGACATATTGGAGCCCAAACACCAGAATTTGACTTCATGAACATTTTGAACATTGGCGACAGTTCAGAATGTTATGGTGCGGGACTACTGCCATACTGTGAAGGCATGCCTGCAATGATCACAAAGAATGTTGACATGAAGAATGGAATAGTCAATGGGAAACAGTGCATAATGAGAGAAGTTTGGCTTCAGGAGGGAAGTCAAGTCACAGAGGTATGGACCGGAATTTTTATTGTTAACAAACCACCTCTCGCAATTGGGGTTGCAGTTGACAGACCGAGATTTCAACCAAGTGATGACACTTTGCCACAGACATATCCAATACGGCCACTGACTTTTGAAGTCAAGAAAAGGGATGTTGATGGGAGTTGGGACCAATTCCAACGAACACAGGTTCCTCTGACAGCAGCATTCAGCATTACAGTGCATAAAGCACAGGGGAAAACTTTCGGAAAAAGCGTTGTTTCATTGCGCGGACTCAAGCAAGAAGCAATATATGTCGCATGCAGCAGGGTGACCAAACAGGAAGATCTAATTCTAGTTTCTGATGGATTACATAAACAAAGATCATCCAGAATGGAAGACCAGACAAATATTGCAAAGAAAGCTGAGATTGGACGACTATGTGAACTTGCTGAGGATCACCAACAAAGATTGAGAGTAAGAGTAGGAATGTAGTGGAACAGGTGCAAACTGTTGTATTATTTGAAGAGAAGAAGTGCAATGGTGGAAAACACAGATATGGAATGAAATCGAAATCAACCAGATAAATGTTGAAGGCGACTTTAGCATTTCACGAAAAAGCAGAATAATCAAAGCAATAATGTCTCCAATTGGAATAGAAAGAGGAGACGGTCGATCAGGCAAGCGAAGAAGATTGCTGAAGAAAACACATAGTGCGGTGAGTGGATAAAATTGTAATAGAGAGAGGACCGGGTCGATTGTGAAGAAAACACATACGGTGGGGATATTTCCAATCACTTGCACTGTAGGAGGCAATTAGCAATGAATGACAGACAGGTACACTAGCACATGAGAGTAGTAGCAAACGAAACAAACAAGCATAAGTAAAGGCGGAAAGCGCGTAATGAAAACGGGCACATACAAGCTGTCTCAAAAAACAAATAACTAAACCAAAAGCGACAGTCATGAAGGTCAGAGCTGTCGAGGTTAATCTAGGTGGAAGTGAACAGAGGGAGGCGCGAATGTCTGGTTGATGTGGAGAGGAATTGCAAAGAAAGTCATAAACATGAAGACACACAGTGTGACGGAGCATGAGGTCAAGTTTTTTTGGTGCGGGAAATAAGCTTTTTATGACGTCGGACGGTTATGGCGAAAGGCAAGCAAATTTATCAGCACTTAGGGTGAATCAGCGTTTAGAGGGTCACGGTCAGAAAAGTCGTTGTTTTAAACGTTACAGGTGGCACAAGCACAAACTTCGTGCGTGTTGAGACGCGAAGTGTAAAAACGCCTAAATGGGTCTAACCGCATTAGGAGATTAGCCCTGCGCCGAGAAAAAGCCTCCGCTACGCTAAAGCTCCGCTGCGGCAATACTAACCACACCTCTGTAGTTTCAGATGAAGAAAACATGTCAGATTGAAATGACAGGGTAACAGGATTGAAGGAGGGTAACTCCAGGATCCTGGCACAGCCAGTCACAGTCACAATTTAGGGCACGGCCCGGCCAACCAATGAGGGGGGTCATGAGGAAAAGTTAGGTCTAAAGGACAGAAGGGCTAGGAAAAAAAACTGGCAAGATGATAAAAAAGGGGGCACGCCCACCTAAAAGTGAAATATTCCGGGAGTGAGATACGGCGCATGATAAGCGAAAGGATACACGAAAAAATACATATGCAATAAGGCGAGCAAGCGAGCCGTAAGGACAAAGATCGAATTATTCAAAGTGGATGAAGAAGACATTTTTATTTGGCCATGCGGCTGCCCCCTGGTTTTGCGACCTGGGGAAAAGGTAAAGTTTCAACAATGAATGAGCTCAGTTATTTCCTGCTTCTCTGCCAATTCACTCCTGAATCTGAGACCTTCAAAAAGATGTTATACCACTATGGTGGCCCGCTAAGAAGGGAGTTCCATTATAATGGGGCATCAAGGAGGCAGATTTACTCTGAATCTTTCTGAAGAAAATGGAATTTCTCTGCAGGGGACCATAGAGAAAGCAGAGATATAGTGTTTCTTCCTAAAGAACAGATGGATTATTACTATTTTCTATGTCAACGACGAATAAGAGCGCTCTGACAAGGGAGGACACTCTCAAAAGAAATAGTGGCCCATCTAGGAAGAACGCCAGGAGAAAAGGATAAGTGCAGTAGGTCTACAAGACCTAGGTAAAGAGAGACCAAGGAGCAGGGAATACTGAGCTAATCACAAGAATATATTGACAAAAATAGAGAATTAAGAAGTTAGAACATACAGCTCAATTACAAGGATGTTGATCAAATAAGTATGACAACTTGCGAAGAAAAAATCTCGAACTTGTGCGATGCCAATGAAAGCGGAAGAGCTGCGTCAAAGAAG
>JAKTPS010000024.1:0-123270 GCA_030556275.1 Lipomyces sp. NRRL Y-27488 | reverse complement strand
ACATACACGATCGCCACCCGCAGCTCGACACGGCACCCGGCCCGCGCACACGCCCCCAACCTCCGCGCACCAGTTTCAGCACCTTCGGCGCTTAGCGCCGCCGTCGCACACGGCAGGGACGGAAAGTTGACCCGGAGGGAGACGGCCCGCGAGCGCAAGGAGAGACAGAAGCGCGAGTTTAAAGAACGTAGACTGCTATAACAGCAGCAGCAACAACAGCAGCAGAGGCATCAACAGGAAACACACCGAGGCGACTCCTCGGCGACGGCAACGGGGAAAGACCCGGGCATGGATAAGGTGGTTAATGCATTGGCTTCTAAGGTTGTATACATCTGATAGGATCATTCGTTTTTCTTGTTTTGCATTTCTGATAGTCTGTGGCTTTATGAAATTTCTTGGTATCATCGTCTTTTATATTCCCAGTTGTACCAAATATCCGCGGCGTGTCCGCAATCCTGACCACCGAATACCGCATTCCGCAAGCTATTGTGGGCATTGTTGTCAAGATTTTGCTGCCTTCACCTTTTCCTGCGGACATTCCAAGCTCATTCGGTCCAAAGTAGCAACTGTTTAGTGAAACAGCAGCAACTTTCAAGAAATTACATGAATACAACCACTGGCTTGGTTAGTACGGTATGCTGTTGTTGTTTGTCGTAATGAAGTGCGCGTAGAGCAGATAGTTTCTAGGACTACGTTTTATAGCACGAACATGGAATCTCGCGAACAACAAGCTTTTATTAGATATCGAAGCCTCCGTGACTGACGACAACAAGCGTGACAAAGGACAAACACAAGTCAATAGCAAATAAAAAGTCAATAGCAAAAGCAAACAAATCTACCGAAGCTGCCATGTTACAGAAGAAAGCCAGTCCAGCATGATAAGAACAAACACAGGTACATAAATAGCAAACGAATAGACCGAAACCGCCATATTACTATACAAAGCCGGTTAAGCATGACAAGATGAGAGCAAACCAACACACCGAAACTCCATCGTGTAAGCTGTTGAAAACCAGAATCCGATAGTCAAGCCACAACACAACATACATACATCACACGCAACTGGCTCAACATATCAGGCACCTCAGACTTCCTTCTACGTCATTCCAATCTTGTTCGGCATTGTGTCCATCAGAAATGTCATAGAAAATGTCATAAGGGTCAACATTATCGCCCATAGCAACCTGGACAAACTTGAAGCATACTAACAGACGACAGTGTTTGTTCAGAGCGCCAACCACTATTGCCTCCGCCATATGTGACTTCGCCGTGAATTTCCAGTCATCCTGCCATTCAAGCGCTTGTCCGAATTCTGCGTTGTAATGTGCTCTGTATCGCTCCGATACCTCCGTGGAGTCATCTTCTCCGGCCATCTTTGGGTTGTCAAATGCAAATGGCGCCCAATCCCTCATGATCCATGCGGGATATACGGTATATCCCACAGACCGAGGAAATGTGTGGGCGAGATCCCAATCAATCAGTCCTGTGACGTTACCTTCTTCATCCACAAGAACATTCTGCAGATCAAAATCCGGGTGACAAAGAACAAAACCGGGTGCAGAATCAAGAACTGACAAGCAGTCTAAAAGGACATCCACGACCTTCATCTGCCCATTATACCACACATTTTGGGCTGACAGGTTATCAACCCAATGGCTCTGAATACAAGCAGAAAGAGAGTCAAATGGACCTGAAGCCATAACAAAACATCTTCCATTTTCGTCCTCTTCCCAGTCGTACAAAGGACCAATCGTACTGCAGCCGGATTGGTCTTCCATAATGCATCCGATCTTGTCAAAGGACAGGGAGGAGAATTGAGCCATGGTTTGTGCCACGCTTGTCAGGATCCTCAAGCGCATCTCTTCTAGCGGCAAGGTACCCGAGTCATCTCTCCAAACCTTAGACGCGTTTTTCCCAGATATGAAGCTCATGCAAATGTATGGCGCGGCAATCTCGTTGTTGGCCGTAGTGTCGAAAGAGTATACCTCTGGAACAGGGACCGTGGTCTTGCTTCGAATGAGACGCAAAGTCGCAACTTGCGACTCCATGGCGCGAGCCGCAGCCGGCGTCATCCCAGAACCCCAGCCTGTAGAAGGAACCCGGATTACAAGCTTGATGGTCTCAAATTCAACAATGTGAACGAGGTTATATGAGCCGCAAAGTCGTGTCAGAAGCTTGCCACCATCGTTTGGCACATGGAGGTATCGGGCCGCGACATTTGAAGCCAGACGGACAAGAGACTCTGCTGAGATGTCAATAAGTGGACCAAAATCATCGGGGTTTGCACTGTTCATGCTCTGTAGAAATAGCCTATAGAACCAGTAGTGGCATGTTGATAAACGAAATCCGGCCCGACTTGTTGCTTGTTGGTTAGAATATGGTACTTGAGAGAAGTTGTGGGAAAGTAGAAGGGGAGTACTTCCGATACTAGCTTGTTTTGTTTACTCGGTAGGGTAACACGCTCACCAAATTGGGAAACCATCTTCTAACCTCCGGTTGGCGCTTTTGAGACACAAGTGCACGTGAGGAGAAATAACAGAGGGGGTACCAAGCAGCCAGAGATAAGGCTATAATGTAATATTATAATCAAATGCGTAGACCGCCCGAGTACTGGGGGTGGAGAATACACACAGCTCACTCTCTACAATTTTCGGTTGAGAGAGCTTGCCTATCACATAGAGTTCCTAACCCTGAGCCACCATTTGTTCCTCAATTCTCCACCAGCCGGTAGAATGCTGGGGCAGAGAGTAGCTGGCAGGAATCTCTCTTTTCCCTTTCCTTTCTCTTTTCACTATTTTTTGTTAGTTTCTTGTTGTTTGCTGACATAGTCTCACTCGAGATACTTGGGGAAAAAACACTCTAGCAAAGTTTTAAAGTTCAATGGTCAGTGCAGCATCATTACATAGTATATACAACAATAGTGCGTCTATGCTATGATAGCCACAATTGATGCGACTTGGAGTGCACTCAGCATTCTACAGAACTATATTTTACTAGAATATATGCTATTTATAAACTTTTCATCTTTGCAATGATTTCCTTACTAGTTCCATAGCAAATGGAGGAAATCTGAAAGCTATCCCAATTACAGCAAAACAAATCACAATTAAATCACCGCAGACTATCTCGCGGTCTTCTGTTTCTCTTCACAACGCTGGTGGATATTATATAAGGGAAGCCCGTGCCCAAATTGCCGATGGGTGAGGGAGCGCAGAGAGAAACGAGAAGCTTGTGAGGAGGAACAGAAGGCCACGAGCTTCTCATTTTGCTCTGCGCTCCCTTGCCCATTGGAAATTTGGGCATGCACTTCCGTTAGATGATCGCCACCAGCACTGGGAGGTGAGGCAGATTTTCACATGCTCAAGTCTGACCCATTTGGAGGTTGCAGCTGTCCGCCAGACATGTATTTGACTTTGTAGTTGAGATGCGAAACTTACCATTCTAAAAGGTGAGGACCTGCGCCCATGATAATGAAGAGTGCAGGAAAGACTATGCGGACAACGGGATCGGAGCTGCAAGGGCCTGTTAAAAAGAAATAGTCAGCATGGGTGGGAGCAAGGATTGGAAGTTGACGTGGGCACAAGGACCGACGTGGGATTTCAATCCCGGCGCCGAGATCATCACGACGTTCAGGAACACCGAGTTTGATACGTCGTGCACGGAATACATCGCGATTGACCATCGCGAGCGTGCGGATGGGCGGCGATGCGGTTGGCGGCGAGGACGGCGGCGAGGACGGGGAATAACACGGCAAAGGTGTCTGAAAGAAAGAGGAGTAAGCAAGAAGGGAAGGAAGATAGAGAAGGGAGATGGCGGATCGGGGCAAGGATCGGACGTGTTTGCTTGTTGATGTGTCTGTGCTCCAGAGCATCCCAGGATGGCCATGGCCACAAAACGGTCGCAAAACAGCGCGAGAAAGGAGCTTCTGGCCTGGCCAGACGGGCACAGTAGATGGCACTACCGGCACTGCCGGCACTGGTCGCGCTATCGATTTGTTTTCTGCCCACCTTTGAACTTGGCGGCCACGATCAAAAATCTCGACAGGGGGAGCAGTTCTGGGGATGGCGATAGAGCAGCTGCTTGCTAGCATGCATAGTAGATCATTTTTTAATAATTTTTACCATGTCTTTTAAGAAGACATTTTTAATCAATGAGACCAGACATTTTCTTCCTATTCCAGGTCGCCAGTCCTTGACTCCATTGCTAGATTTATAAAACATGATTCTATTCGCACCTTTTATACACCGCTAATACATATTCAAAAATACTTGCAACCATCTTACAATCCTCTCAAATCAGCGTCCCAACCTTTCCAATTCCCCAAGTTCGTGATATGTCTCATGGTCGGTCTCCCATGCGGACAATTCTAAGATCGTAGTGTCAATACATGTTATCCAAAAGGCAAGACAGAACCGGAAAAAGGATGTGGGAACATACCCAGGGCTTATCCAATGTCCCTAGCCCATCAACGATGCTTCTCATCTTGTCACGATGAATCGCGGTGCCGATCATGACACTGCTCCGGCATGCCCGCATCGCCAGCAGCTGCCTCACCTTCGAGCACCGCACAAAGAATCCCGGATTCTCGTGAACGGCGTTTAGAAGTTCCATGAAGTCGTCGAGACCGAAGGTCTTGGACATGAACAGCGGCAACGCGGTGAGGACGCACTTTTTGCCGGTTTCGGCGGCCTCGTCGATCTTGAGACTGAACCCGTTGTCGGCAAACACGGACTCGTTCGACATCACAATGAGTTCCTCTAGTGGTGTCAACGGGAGTTCTTGCGGCCTATTCCAGGTTAGCTTTAGGTAAAACAACCACGCGCAAATAGAGGCCATACACAACCAGCGGCTGCCTATTCATTGAAATTGTACGATCCAGACGCTCGAAATTAAATTTCTCATCGCTGGCATGTTGGTCAATAATGAATAGGTCCTCTTTAGTATCCTCATTGGAATCTCCGGCACGAAGCGCTATAATAAATCCCAGATTGAACTGCCCCACTATCTTCATGTCTGCAAAATCCGACTTTGATATGTTTAACCTCTGCAGGTGGTCCTCTCCTTCGTCGACTTCAACGGTCAGTTTCTGATCGTCGTGTTCAGCATCTTTATTTATCTTCTTCGCAGGCGATGAGGACTCCCCAGGCGGTTGTCGCCAATCTTGAGATTGTTTGATTTCCTCTATCGTCGTTGAAAGACGTATTGATGATGAGTGCGTCGATAATCTGCTGATCTTCCGTTGGTTGAAACTGTCTTCAGCACGTGAGTCGTCGGGCAGTACTTCGATACTGGAAGATTCCACTTTTGAAGTAGTAGCCTGTGCTTGATATTGAGGCGGGGAGATTTCATCAACTTCGTCTTCGAAAGCGTTGCCCTCTGTCTTCGTTACATTGCCCTCATCCTCTTCATCTCTAGCAAAGGTAAGGTCGTCACCAGTCGAGCCATCAGATGCGTACTCCAGACTGTTCTGTATGCTTTTGTCGACCTCGGCAGTCTTGTGCGAATCTGTCCCACCAATGTCATCATCCAATTCGTCTTTGGAGCTGTTGGCATCCATCGCAGACTCCTGTTTTTCAAGCAAACCAATCTCCTCAGACTCGTGCTCATCACTACTACCGCCATCTGAAGAAGCGTCCTTGCCGCGATAGGTCCGAACAATCACATTACCAGCGGGTCGTCCGGCATGTACGTTTGTCTGCTTAAGTATCTCGGCTGACCATGTCCTGCGCGGCTTGAACTCAACAATGTCGTCGTCATGGCTTTCAGACCTCCGCTTCTTTGGAAGAATACGCTGGTATTGAGAGGACTGACTGCCAGCCACCGTATCCAGCAACGACTCGCTGGTTGGAATACTTGAATCATCTCCTGCTTCAGACTGAAACGCCCGCAGTCGAGAAAATTCACCAGGCTGTGGCGACGAAGAACTTGGGGAATGAGCGCCGCTGTCAGTGTCAAAGAGCTGTGCTTGTGAAGAGCCTGAAAAAGTAGATTTCTTTTGGCTAGATGTCTGCGAGTTGGCTTCCAGAAACTCTACCAAACTTTCCTGCGAGCTTTGATTAGCTCATAAAGCCTGCACCTAAAGCATCATTGGACGAGGACTTACTCTTAACAATTCCAACATTGATTCCTCATTGTGAATAAATATTGTTCGTTTGTCCGGAGAAACATTGACATCGACAGATTCTTTGCAAAATTAAGGAGGTTGAGTTACATACAAAAAGACAAACCGAGTTCGACAACAACTTACCGTGTGCCATTTCAAAGTTCGCAACGAGAAACGGTAGTTGAGTAACATTAAAAGATCGGTAGCACTCATTAAAGCATTTGGTCACGCTGACCATGTTGCAGGGCCGGCCATTCACATATATGAACTGACGATCGCCGCTACTTCGTCCCCGACCCGGAATTGGTTGTGAAATAAACCCGGAAACTCTGACCACACTCGACAACTGCGCTTCTGATGACTCATTATTGGTCCTAAGTTGTTTCTTAACAAAGCTATGTGCGGACGGTATGACATCCAACTCTAGGTTAGACAGAGCTAGCAGGTCGGCGAATTGTTTGGTCCCAAAAATGTTAATTATGTTCTTTTCGACAGCTTCATTTCCATTTGTAGCAAAAAGAATTGCTTTTTTCCTGTATTTGTATTACGACATGTTAGCTTAAGAGTACAAGACCGAGTGACGAGTTCGCTCACCCATTGGCTAAGATATTCGAAAGTACAATTTTGACCCCAGTTTTGATAACGCCATATGCCTGTAACAGCGCAACGCATCTCGAAAACTCCCTCTTGCAGTTTTTCACAAGCTCAGTCCGTCGCACTGGCAGTTTCCCATCAAAGAGCCTACCGATGACGACCGTAGTGCCCTTTTTGCCGGCGGACTTGGTTTTCGAGACTATCTTGCCGGCACTGTCGTATTCGAGCCTCGTTGCAACCGGCGCATCTGTTGCACACGTGGTGATTTGCAGGGATGCGCTCACGCCACAAAGAGAGCTAATGGCCTCGCCCCGAAAGCCATAGGTTGCGACGGATTCCAGGTCAGAAAACTCGCGAAGTTTCGAGGTGTGGTGTTTGAGAGCTGGAAACCCATAATTTAGTCAAGCCAGACGCACAGGGGTATTATAGATCATACCTATTCCGTCAAAATTCTCCTCGTCAATGCCATCGCCGTTGTCAATAACCTCAAAACTCTCTGTGCCGTATTGTTTGAATCGCACTTCTATAGAGGATGTTAGATGAAGGTGAACTCAACAAAACAAAAGATGTCGCCTTACCTATGGACGTGGCATGCGCGTCAAGACTATTTTCGACGAGCTCTTTGACGGCAGTAGGCAAATCAATGACAACCTGTCCGGACGTGAGTCGGTGTATCGAAGTGCTGTCTATAGGCAATATCGACATGGCGGCTTGTCCGACGAAGCTGGGGTAATGATTTGTATTCGTTTAGACCCTAGTTTTGCATACTTCGCGCTTGTGACGGGAGAGTCCACCGCGCCGCAATGACTATATATCTGAAGCCGTGTTTTTCCTTTGACTCAGAGGGTCATCTTAAGATCGTAGATAAATCGATCCTCAGCCGATTCGAGGTAGTTCGGCGTTCCTCACGGTATGAGCCGCGCGGGATGTGCAAAGTAGTGAAATGAAAGTTCAGCAGTCTGGTTTTTCTTACTCTTGTTGCACCCCAAGAAATACAAGTGACTGTGAGAAAAGTTAAATTTGAAGATGAAAGTGAGAGCATCAGTTTGATGTAGCTTGTTCGTGTTTTAGTATGTTGGGCGGGATTAACAGAGGCATGGAGCGTACAGGTACGACAACATTTATTTAGTGATGATATGTTAGTAAATCCTTCACTAAATGATTCCTGTACAGTACTAAATACCCAGTAGGGTAACAAGTTAAGATCACTAGCTGTTGTGTGCACCGAACACGCCTAAGGTACATACATATGACAGGTGCACTTGAGGAGATCTAGGAGGGACGTAGAATTTTGCCTTAAAGAAATAGCAGAAATAAAGTACAAGAAATAGCACTATTGCACAACCACGAGAAATTATCTGACAACTCCTAACCAGACTTCTGAAATGATAGTACAAAACACTTGGCTGCGTAAGCCGCCTGCTATTACGTGAACGGATACGTCATTGATGGGAGTTTTGTCGGTTCGCCGCCGCCGGTTCGGCAATTGAACCGGGCGCGGGGTGTTAAACACGTTCCAACAATTCACTTTCGTCGTCGTCACTCCCTCATCTCTTTTCGTTAATCGGCAATATTTATACGACGAATATCTGAACGAGATCCACAAGATCTTGTTGTATCTGTTGTCATTAGTTTCTGGGTTTGCGTCATAAGCAAATCAGTTCCGAATTCGCTCCGGTTTATATAAACTCAACGATGAGTTCCGATAATCTCCCGTGTATGTCGCTTTTTTGTCCATATGTGCTTCGTTTACGTTCTGAAATAGTTTCTGACATTCACAGATGCCGCTGACGCTGAAGTGTACGTCTTTTCCTTTTATTTAATATTACGTTGGCGATATATGCTGTGCTGTCGCTGACAGAATCATCCCAGATCACTTTCGCCGGACGAGCTCGAAGTACTGCGAACCCAGTACATCAAGGAAGAACCATTTGTGTCAATACAGACCAAATTCAATTTCGCTTGGGGCCTAGTAAAGAGCACAAGGCGAGAGGAGCAAGCCCTTGGTATTCGCCTGCTGTCGGGTAGGTTTTACTGCATTTTGTTGAACTCGGCGATTTTTGGGATATGCGCAGGATACTGACTGCTTACTTGTGATTCAGAAATATTCAGGGACGCGCCAGAACGTCGTCGCGAATGTTTATACTATTTGGCGTTGGGCAACTATAAGCTTGGAAATTACACCGAGGCTAGACGATACAACGACCTGTTGCTGAATAGAGAACCGAACAACATGCAAGCCCGCAGCTTGAACAAGTTGATTGACGATCGTGTTGCAAAAGGTATGATCGAACTCTATAGCCTTTTTTGGTAGTTATCGCATTTTGGAGCTTGGTGTGCTAACGATTGTCGTCGCGTTCAGATGGTCTTGTCGGCCTAGCGATCATCGGAGGTGCTGTTGCTGCCGGCAGCATTTTGCTTGGCTCGCTTCTCAGGAAGAGGCGATGAAGCTATCTTGCAACGGAATGCTACGACACGGAGAGACTAAGTTCAGAATCTTGAATATTGCAAATATATTTTGTTTTTGTGTTTTGCTTGTTTTACCCCGGGAAGCGGAGTACTTTGGATGTAACTTTTGTCGCCTTCATTCATTTTTTCCTGTCCGATTCCTTTCTACTGTGCTTGAGTGGATATTGCCCCACTATACTCTGCGGGGTTCTAGTCGGTCAAGCATACGAATAATGTCAGAAAGAGACACCGGTCTTGCTGGCTGTGGCTGTATGCCATTGTCTCGAACTTTGTATATTTATATACGACTCCAGTCTTTATCACATTTTCCAGAATAATAGCTGTGCCTGAAATGTACGCTGTGACTATGAAAGCGGAAGTATCAAACAAATAACTAGTAGTAAAAAGGGTGTTGACATTGGATCTACATTACTCTGTATGATGGACTGCGGCGAAAGTTCACCACTCCCACTTCGTAAAGTCTGGCCGGTGACGAGGATTGTCATTAAGTACGCGGTCTTCTTGCCGTTTCGCATCCTCGTCTTTCTACCCGTCTTCTGCAACTTTCTGGGTATCTGGTCTTTGAAGATAGTCCCTAGGGGGTTCTTGACTCTATTATCAGCTTTCGTATATGTCTAGATGACTTGCTCATCGCCGCATTAGTTTGATTCCTAACCGCGCCATATAACTTACAAACCAAAATCGTCATGCCGGAAGACGACCGACGATCGTCCGGCCGCGACGGGAGCGACAGGCGACACGCAATCGACCTGGACTCACAGGACTCGTCAGATCAGCAAACACTGGACTCGACGGAGCGCGTGTGGGACAGTCTCGCCGACGAGCGGGACCGCGAATCCGCGTCCGCGACGGCCAACGGCAGCAGCCACAGCAGCAACAGCAACTCCAACAGTCATCCGCCGCCGCCGCCGCTTGCAAACACGTCGGCCTTCCCGGACCACCCCGTTCTTTTCATGTGCCATGGGTGCTACAACGAGTTCGAAGCCGTGCCGAATACGGAATTCCCGGTGCTCTGTCCACGGTGCAGCTCCGACTTTTGCGAAATCGTGAGTGACGATGTTTGTACTCTTTCCTGTGATATATGTTGGCTGACTTCGTGCTTTGACATTTACCCAGATTGAGGATGCCGACGAGGATCTCCATTTTATGGACGACAGCGGCGAGGAATACGATGGAGATGATGTCTACGAGCACGTCTTCGAGGACGACCTTTACGAGAACGGGCAAGTCCGAAACGATCGGGAGAGACAGCACACCGAGCAGGTCATGAACATGGTCCAGCTACTATCCAGCATTGTCAGCGGCGGCAGACAAGCTGCCCAAGGTGGGAGCGGAGCGGGCCAGGATGACGCTAATCCAACCGGCCCTGCGATAACAACATCAACCACATCACGACAGACTGGCAATCCATTTGCGGCACAGAATACATTCAGTTTCACGTTTCATCCGCGAAATACGGACCAGACTGCCGAGTCCGACCAAGAGCAGACTCCAATGGAGCAGCTTTCCAAGTACGTGTGACTTTCTGATGGTTATATATTGTATCTTCTTTTGTGCTTACGGCGCTGCCTTGCCCAGCTTTCTGCAACAAACATTTGCCGGACTAGGAGTCGACCAGCAAATGCTACAGAACATCAATAACATCAGCGGCGTCGCGTCAGGCACGACCGACCGGCCGAACCGAAATCCGCAGGCCGAGTTCGTCACGAATCTCATGGGCCGCATCTTCAACATGCCCGGCAACCCGAACGACTACGTCATGTCCGACCGCCAGCTCGACCAAATCATCTCCCAGCTCATGGAGCAGACGCAGACCAGCACCGCGCGCCCGCCGGCCACGGAAACAGACATCTCGGCGCTGCCGACCGCGTCGCTCAAGGAGAGCCCCGATCTCCTACACCAAACAAGCGAATGCGCAATCTGCAAGGACCAATACGAGCCGACCGATACCGTCACGTTACTTCCGTGCAAGCACTTTTTCCACCCGGCCTGCATAAAACAGTGGCTGAGCATCTCGGATTCATGCCCGATCTGCCGCCATCCGATAACGGCAGAAAGCTCGAAACCCACAGATGCCGCCGCCGGCGCGACTGCTTCATCGGATATGCCTGAGCTAGAGCCAGTGGACTGAGAGCTGGCGGGAGCCTGTATGTCTTTCGTTGACGATAATGAGACGTAATATTGTAATAGTTCATGGAATGGCGACGGAGTAGGTTGATATTAGAACGAAATAAAGAATTTTCAATTGACAGTGACTACTACGATCACGTCCCAAATCTTTGCCAAAACACAGGATAGTCATACAAATAACGAATCAGAAGCAGTCAACAGAGAAGAACACAATACAACATAGAAAACAGGTACTCTAAAATGCAAACGACATCTAACTCCTTTCCTTCTCAATATCGGAGTACAGCTTGTTCAAATCGTTCTGCTTGCGATTGCAATAATCCTCAAACAGGTCAACCTGCTGCTTCAACGTTTCGATTTCCTGCCTCATGCCGGCGGTGCCGGCGCCATCGCCGTCGTCCAGTGGCTCGCCGGCGCGCAGTCTCCGCAGCTGGCGCCGCTTGTAATCGTACAGCTGCTCGAGCTGGCTGCGGACCAGCCCGATCTTTGAATTGTCCGCCGCCCGCCGCGTCTCTTCCTTGCGGCGCTGTGCGGCGGCGTTCGCCTTCTCGAGCTGGCTCTCGACCTCTGTCAGCTTTCGCCGGAGCCGGACCTCCTCCCAGTCCGTGTCTTTGGTCGCCGAGAAGTCGGTCCCGGACGTGGCGTACGACGGACGTCCGCCTGAGATGCCGAGCCTCTCGAGATACGAGTCCGCGAACGCGGACTTGCGTCCCGACGTCGTGTTCTTGTCAATCTTGGGGCTCGCCCGCGCGGGCGTGGACAGATCGTAGTCCACCTTGTCTCGCTTGTCGAATGTCGCGCGCAGGGACGCGGGCACTTTGCGCGGAACCCTGACGCCGTTGTGGCGGTTGTTCAGAATATGCAGGAAGGCCAGTGTTTGGTCCTTGTCGATCGAGCGGTCGGATCGGGGGTTAATCAGGTTCCTGCAATCACCTGGATGAGCGGATTCAAAAAAAGAGGGGGATGAAATGTCCGTGTTGCTCACCATGCGGACGCGATATCGGTTTCTGGTACATTCACGGTGCCATACAACTCGCTCAAGGAATCGACTATAGTTTTGAGAAAAAATCAGCATCATAATCCCCACAAAAAAGGGGCATTAGACAAGGATAACCGACACGTAATCTGTCCACGCCGATCCGCATTCGCCGTGTACACGGCTTCGTAGCTGCTCTTATCTCGCGGGGACATGTACCAGTCGAAATCATTCGACAGGCCCGGCTGGTCGTCGTCAAAGTCGTCGTCGTCAACCCTGTCGATCGACAGCGAGCCAGTCTTGAGCGCGCTGTTCGCGGCAACAAGGTGCGCCTTCGACGACGGCACGAGCCAGTCCGGTAGAACGTTCGGGACGTCCTTGTAGCGCTGTGATACAGCGACGTCAGCAAATTTACACTGATCACTGTAAGCAAACTCGTCAGGGGAGAGTTATACGTACACCGTTGATCATATCAAAAATAAGTCGCATCGCCACGCAAAACTCCTCGAAGTCGAGATTGCCATCGTTGTCCACATCTGTATCAGGTCAGATATGGTCAGTTATGGTGAGATATGCATTCCTCGCCCAAATCAGCAGCAGAAGAGACCTGCGCTGCAGACGCACGTCGACTACGTACCCGCAAGATCCCATATTTTCTCCAATTGCCTGTCTTCGAGCTGCGAGTTCTTGAGCACCGTGGCGGCCCGGTCGCCGGACAGGAGCCCGTTGACGGGATTCAGTCCCGAGAAAATCTCCCAGTACTTGGCGATCTCCCAGTCCTCCAGTTTATTGTTGCTTAGCGTCGCCATTGTTGCACGATGAGATCATGCGAAAGAGTGAGTGTCGGCGTGTCCAATTGCTTTGAATCTCGGAGAGCAAGACAGCTGCTGGTGATCCGAAATGCCGCGCGACTCGGCGACAAAGCAACACTCTAGCCAGACAAGTGCTGGTGTCAGCGGGCATAGGCAACTAAGAAACGCACCAAAGACTTAATTAACTTACCAATGCAAAGAACGAATGTGCGAGAGGGATGTTTTGGAAGTGTCGAATTTGATGGCGTAAATAGATGCGTTCGCAACTGGATCCGCTGCCTTCCCGGACCTGTGCGGCGAGCTCCCTCCTCGATGTTCATTCTGGCCAACCTTATCGCCAGCACCCCGCCATGGAATAACCACCTCATGGGCTCTTCCTTGTTCGGCCTTTCAATCGCACGTTCTGCACCTCGCACATTCAGATCTTCCAGATGCCGGCACTATTCCGCCAATAGCACCAAGTTCCACGACTCCCTCGAGTCGTTTCTGGCCCACAGCAGAGAGACAAACCTCTCGACAACGTCGACGTACTACGTCGGAACATGCTACGAATACATCGTGCTCGACGCGCTCGCGTCGTCCGCACGCATGTCGCTTGAGCGGTGCGGTGGCGCGGGCGACAACGGCATCGACCTGCGCGGGACCATGGCGTCGGCACTCTCGAACTCGCTGCCCGTCCTCGTGCAGTGCAAGGCCGAGAAGTCCAAGCCCTCCGTGCGCCACATCCGCGAGCTCGAGGGCGCGGCCGGGAAGTACAGCGCCGGCACGCTCGCGGTCCTGGCCGCGCGCTGGCCGATGACGACGGCCGCCCAGCGCACGTTCCTCGCGTCCGACCGGGGGCTCATGTTTTGTCTCGTGACGGATGCGGACAACCACGGCGTCCTCAAGCAGATGGTGTGGAACGGGGCGGCACAGAAGCTGCTACGCGGACTCACGGTCGTGTCTGTCAGTCGTCCTGTCAAAGACAGTGACGACGGTTCTACATCCTTGGTCCGGTCCGTGTCTCTCGTTGCAGATCCATGACAAACACACGATCACACGCCTTCGCATTTCATATCACTAAATAGAAGGAACCATGATATTAAACAAAGCGTCGTAAAGAAAAACTATCATACAATCCACAAATTATGATACATGAAGAAAAAGTGCAAAAAATTAATCTTGAACCAACGATAAACATGCAATCCCCGACAAAACATCTAATTATGCCCCATACCCCAACACTTAACAAAAACAGATCTGAAATGCTGAAACAAGTAATAGAGAGAAAAAGCCATGAAATCTTTTTTTGGTGTACCTCGGTATGCTCACGGCCGCTTATCTAGTTTTCCGTCGAAATATCTTTTAAAATGCACGCCGACCGCGCCATTGTCGCTTCCGCCGTCAATGTACACGATGAAGAGCCACAGCGAAAAAATGTTGACAATGTAGTGGAGCCAGTACGCGTTCAACACCCCGTTCAGGCATGCGTATATGATCAGGTAGAGCAGCAGGATCTTGCTGATGATCTGCGCCCGGCCCGCTATCCGCGGCAGCATCTTGCCTGCTATCATGCGCTCCACCAGCAAGATGATGGGCATGATGGAAAGCAGATTATGATGCGACGAAAATGGCGTGTTCCAGTGGACCGACAGATTGTGGATCCAGACGACGAGCAACGGAATGTTTATCGGTAGCACCCATATCATCAACATCAGCATCGATACGGAGAAATTGGTGAAATTTTGGCTAAACTGGCCGCCTTGGATAACCTGTTGAAAGTCAATAAACCAGTCGAATTCTCGCAATACCGCAAAGATATCAACATACCTGTTGGCTATGGCTCCGCAACGATCTCACGCAAGTGTTTATGTGCACGATAAACCCGACAACATATGCAAACTGATACGGCACGTACGCCAGGACGGATATGAGCAAAATAAATGTCGTCAGCAGCCGCCTGCTGCCGCTTAGTATGGACGAATTGAAAACCGCAAGCATGGAGTAGATCGCCACAAAAATGTCCTTCATGGCCGAGCACAGAGACCGGACCAGAGGCGAGTTTCTGTATATCAATGTGTCAATCCAGCGTCATGAACGATGCCTCAAGCAAAACACTGAAAACTTACGCGATTATGCTATCTTGGAGCAGTCTGTTAATAACAGGAATGTTGAACACCCGCGTTCGTGGCCTGCTGTTTAGAACATCCACGCCTTGAATCCGGTCCAACGCCTTCGCCAGCGTCAACAAGATCGAGAGTGTGATGTAGTACACAGCAATGCTCATGCCGGACGCGATGACAAAAAACAGAGGCCCCAGCAACGCCGTGTTGCTGTCCATGGACCCAAGAAACATGTTGTTGCTTCGAATATAGCGATACACCGCATTTTCAGTTCGCAAGGATGAGGACACTTGATCTTCTGGCTCGACAAAGGCCAGGGCCGATGCAGGCATTAGATACGATATCGTGACGGTGAATATCGCAGACACTGCCACTAGAATCGGAAGAGCTCGGCCAATGAAAATTTCCAGAGCAGATCCGAATGTAATAAACACCCCTATTGCCGTCAGCCTCCTTGAAATATGCCCCGTAACAAATACTCCTCCAACTTACCCTCAGAATCATAGATGTTGAACTGAATGAAAAGAATAATAGCAACTACCGCGAGAGGCAAGGCGGCGATCGAAGTTCGGTATCGCACGACAAGATTGCCCAGACTGCCAAATAAGTCAACCGACACCGTCAACTCATTGGGCGCGTCGCACGTCGGATCTGTCCATATCTGCAGGTGCATGTTTCTGTCGTCCTTGCCCTGCACGTAGGTATACGGTACGAAAGGAGCCAGTCCGTGAAAGCTAATCTCCACGTCCCTCACATTTGGAAAATACTTGGATTCGTAGGGATTGTTTATGAACTGCCGAATTAGCGGTGCAAACAATGGTTGGTGTCCTGCTAAAAAGTCAAAACTAATCCATATCCAGACGTCTCATTAACCATTAACTTCTACTAACCACATTCGCCTGATGTCAGCGTCAAGCGGTAGGACATCAAACTGCTCGACACGTCTTTTAGTCTGACCTCGACAAAGCCGTGTCTTTGCGCGGGAAGTTGCAGATGGTTTCCTCCTTGAAGAGCAGCTGTGGTTTGGTATGTCAGTCGCTGTTTCTGTCTTAGGTACTCTCCGCTGCAGCGCTTACCTCCGATAGTCGGCCTGATTTCCAACTTGTAGCTCTCGCCGTCGATGAGTTCTGCCAGGACAAACCCCGACGTGGGCGACGTGTACGAGTCGACGATCGCGATGTAGTCGAATCTCGAGATTTCGCCCAGCTTATACTGCAGATAAGAAAACGAGTCGCCCTCATACGGATACGTCGTCGACTTTGTTGACGCCGGAAGCACAATGTTATCCGACGCGGCGTTCGTGCATGGGAAGCTCAGCGAAGGCATGTCCTTCTTTGAAAAATCCAAGATGCTACTGAACTTATGTTGATTTGTCTCCATGTTGTTTAGATTCTGCTCGCAAAGAAATATGTCAACACGCTGGTCTTTCCCATCAATCTCAAGTTTCTGGTCCGTCAGTATGCTAAAAAATGTGTCGCGATTGCCCTCCTTCGGAATGGGCACCATGTACGCCCTGGGCTGCCTTGACTTCCCAAGTCCGCGAAGAACGACTCTTTTGCGTCGGTCGGCAAACACCGTCGGAGAGTCTTGAACCTTCAATAAGGAATCATGATCCAATGAAAACGGCGCCGTCTTGTCTGCGGGGTTTTCCAAGCCCGTCAGAAAGATGCTTTTGAAAATTTGGAGTCGAGTCGTCAGATATTTCGTCTGCGTCGGCTCCCTGACGTCCACTATTGTTAACAATGCTTTTGCGATGGCCTTGCGGCATTGGTCGCACCAGACTATCGCCAGATGGTCCATGGAGGTCCAGACGTTTGGCATTGTCGACGTAAACACTGTGAATCCATTCGTGGACGGGAGGAGGGACGAGATGCTTGAATAGTCCGAGGGCACGATCACGTCGAGCTTGCCGCCAGCGATGGAGATGAGTGACACGGACGCCAGCGGGTTGCGGCCGATCAGCTTGTCCGAAAACGACTCCCGCCAGTACCTGTTTATCTTTTCGTATATGCGCACGATGTCCCAGTCGAACGTGGCCGGCGGGACGGCGTGCGGCGTGGAGAGCGTGATGATTGTGTTGACAGAGTCCGGCCGGTAGTTGGGAAGCGTGAGCATCGTGCGCGCCACGATGCCGCCCATGGAATGGCCCAGCAAAATCACAGATCTCGGAAGGGGTGCGTCGCTGTTTGATCGGTGACTGGAGGAAGAACTCGCGTATAGCGATAATATAAAGGCAATGGCGTCGTTCAGGTACTCTGCCTGGTCGAGCAGTGTTCGGCCGTGGAATGCGGTAAAGTCTTCGTTGAAATCAGCCGTGAAGAAATCGAGATTGCGCGCGCCTTGGTCGCCGTAGGATCCCTTCCTCGCCATCGTGTCGTAATATTGATGAGCCGCCTCGGCCGCGATGGACCGTACTTGCTTGTAGCTGCCCGCGTTGCCGGGAATGAACAGCACAGGCACGCCGTTGGGCTGTGTTTTGGGTCCTCGTTAGCCGAATTCCAACGCCAAAGCAATCCAACAGCAAAACACATTTACCTCGAGTGTGACGTCCAACGCCTGCTCTCTGTAGAGATAGAGCGAGTACTTGCCGGCAAACCGGGTGTGGGCGTCGTCAAAGCTCTTGATGCGGGCGTACGAGGGCGACATGTACACCTGCCGGCACCCCTTGCTGTCCAATTGGAGCATGAGAAACGAGTAGAAGATGGCGGCCATCGTGAGCGTCGAGAAGATGACGACGCCGATTGTGAGGTAGATGCGATGGTACGACAGGAACCGGCGCTGAGTGAACTTGGACGAATTCGCGCGCGACGATGCCGGCGGTCTCTCCGCAGCCGAGGACGCTGCTGCGGTCACGACCCCCGCCATTCCCCCCGACTTCTTGTGGCACGGTGGCAAGAGGAAGCGGAGCAGGAAAGGACGGAAGCTTAGAACTGCGCAATTGAAGCGGGCGTTATCATAAATACGAAGGCATAAGTTGCAAAATGTGTTCGTGATGGTTTGATATTTTGGATGTTCACATCGGCAGGTGCCGAGTAATCACCGCGCTAATGGCCTGTGACTTGACCACACCCCCCGAGATTGAGAGAGCCAGGCAATTGAATACGCCAGCAATCACAATTACCTCTACAAGTGGACAAATCTCGCATGAACATAGCCGGCATGTTTTTTGAATATTTACAGTACAACTCAATTGGCACATATGAGCGTGCGATCGCGGCTGCCAACACTGTGTCATGTCGTGTTCTCAAGCCCCCAGTGAACGAAGCATCATTAATAAATCTATGACTCCATGTTAGAATTTTTGTTTGAAAAAAGTCAAGCATATCAAATGCATACCTTTGTCTTCTCGTCAATGCTGAGCTTTCCAGCACCAGTGTTGACAACGAGCAACAATCCACCGACAATGGACAGAGTTTGAAAAAACTAGAATAACAAGATTAGCAACTAGCGTTTTGCCACTAATGTCAAGCATCATGAGGGCGCCTACTTCGTATTTCAAAAAGTCGCGGCTCGGGTGGTTTCCGGAATACTAAAGACCACGCTAGTCAGAAATATGTCGCCATATGTATAGGTACGGCTTTGAACCGATTTGGCAAACTGGAAACTCACAGTCCAGTAGTGGTTGATGACAACGTTGAACAGGCTGAGGATGACGGTCAGCAGCAGGGCGCTGAGCCGTGTCTTGAAACCGACGGCGACCATGACGCAGGCGACGAAGCCGATGAGACTGACAAACACGCGCGCGATCGACCAGCCGCCCGTGACGACAAAGTTCAAAAACAGCACGATCAGCATGACTCTGCCCGCGAGCTGCACGTACTTCTGCCGGTCCTTCTGGTCGACCGCGGGGAGGCCGGCGAAGGCGATCTTGCGGCTCGCGAAGGAGTCGCCGAGGACGAGGAGCAGGCCGCCGATGACGGAGAGGTTGCGGAGAAAGAACTTGAGCTCAAAAATGAGGCCGTAGCCGATGGCCTGGGAGATGACGACGACCACGAGCGCGGCGACCGCGTAGAGCGTGTTTTTGCGGGCGATGACGAGGAAGGAGCCGACCGACATGGCAATGACGTTGAAGAGAAGGAAGATGACGACGATGAACCGCGGAATGTGGCGAAAGCTGTAGAGGTAAAAGACCTGATCCGACCATTGCGAGGTGATGCGGAAGGTGTCTTCGATGAAGGTGGCGACGATGAAGAACCGGCCGATGGCGGGGAGGTATGGCTTGATGGGCGCGGCGTATGTATCCAGGAGCTCCTCGATTTTGTTTGTGTGCTGGCGGATGGTGGCGAGCGGCGAGGGATCGTACGTGGCCGCGGTCGGAGGCCGGGACGAGATCGAGATGGGCATTGAGTGGAACTGCCGCGAGGCAGTCCCTCTGATCGACATTGTGCTTGTGGGGTCGGACGGGCGACGTGTTGGGACGTGAGGTGCAGCTCGCGAGAAAGCTGCAGGGATGACCAGGCGTGCAAGGACGGGAGAGGCGTCGGGCGAAGGTCTCGGGTGCGCTGTGCAATGCCGTGCAGACGGCGGGTATCTACAGACGAGGACGAGGCCGGCGAGGGGGGGGAAGAGCAGTCCGCAGACGATGTTGGCGACGTCGAGGAGAGTTGAGACCACGAAGATCACAACAACAAACCCCGAGCCGCAGCACGACTTGAGAAACATGTGACTGAGGCCGTCGTGGCATCGCATCCTGAGCCGGCGATTGTCCGACAATTCAAGTAACTATTTGTATCATATCTCATTCTACATTCTACATTCACAGTCAGGATACTCGGCTGACCGTCAGGAACGCGTATGCTACCTGGGCCGACCTGCCTCAACTCTAAGGGCAGTAGATGCGGTTCGTGGCGTTATGATACAGGCTACTGCCAGTGCAGCTGCTACAGCGCGGCCAAGGATCTGGGCCGTGTAGTCAACTTGCTCAGCAAACTATCTAGAACACAATAGTGAACTTCAAACTTGGTTGGTTGGTCTTTGTAAGGAAAGCCATGAAGTCGTCCGGACAGGACGAAGGACGGATGTTGGGACAAAGAGGCCGTCACGTGCACGATAGTACAACCACGATTAGGGCTTTTGCTGACAGCGGGTGCGTGACTGCTTATTTAACGTTTACAGACTCTGCGCCGACCAAATTCGTTAATGCTCAAACAAAAGATTCGTCCGCGCCCGCAGGAAACCAAGTCCACCACCATCCAACGGAATTACCAACGATCACGATATTCACTTATTCGTAACCGCTTGGGAGACGGAAATTCATACATTTGATCATCAGTCATCATCATGAGCAAAATCACCGTCGCAGGAGTCCGTGGAAGCGTCCAGGAGTTGTTGGACTACTCCGAGAACACCAAGAAGCGTAACTTCTTGGAGACCGTCGAGTTGCAGGTCGGCCTCAAGAACTACGACACCCAGAGGTATGTTGTTTTATGTGGCATGAATACTGTGGCATGAATGCTGTGGCATGACTTCGCCGCTGGGTAAAAATGCAATGCTAATCCTTTCTGTGCAGAGACAAGCGTTTCTCGGGCACCGTCAAGCTCCCCCAGGTCCCCCGTCCCAACATGACCATCTGCGTCTTCGGCGACGCCCACGACGTCGACCGTGCCAAGCACATCGGCATCGACGCCATGTCGGTCGACGACTTGAAGAAGCTCAACAAGAACAAGAAGCTGATCAAGAAGCTCGCCAAGAAGTACAACGCGTTCGTCGCGTCCGAGGTCCTCATCAAGCAGGTGCCCCGTCTCCTGGGCCCGCAGCTCTCCAAGGCCGGCAAGTTCCCCACGCCCGTGTCCCACTCCGACGACCTCTACGGCAAGATCACCGAGGTCCGATCCACCATCAAGTTCCAGCTCAAGAAGGTGCTCTGCCTGGCCGTCGCCGTCGGCAACGTCGAGATGGAGGAGGACCAGCTCGTCACCCAGATCATGATCGCGTCCAACTTCTTGGTGTCCTTGTTGAAGAAGCACTGGCAGAACGTTGGTTCTCTTGTCATCAAGAGCACCATGGGCCCCAGCTTCCGCATTTACTAAATGTGCAGAGTATGCTTTGCCGTGTGCATGTACAATTAATTAGTAGGGTTTCTGGATAATAAAAATACAAAAGTTATGATACATAAAATATCTAATCTGTAATGAACTATATTATTCCAAGGTAATATTACATACAAACGCATAAAATTCCCTGCTCTCAGCTATCCAAAGCCCCGCATGGGAACGAATTCCCGCTGTGTTTCGACATTCCGCAAATTTATATTGACAATTACATGCAAGAACTCGAAGGCATCTCTCATACGTTTTTAGACCGACAAAAGGATATTCACAAGACCTACAAATGATATGCACCGGAATCCCACGGGGTTCACTGATCAGCTTAATCAATCTTAATGGACGAGTAGATCTTGCGCACAAAGAAGTAGCTGGAGACGAAGCCGATCGTGCCGGTCAGGACAAAGACGAGCAGCGCAATCAGGAAACTGTAGCCGAGATAGAGCACCATGCCGGCGACGCTCGACAGCTGCAGCTTCGTGATCCAGTAGATCATGGCGTGCAGGAAGACGAAGATCGAGCACGCGCCGGACGTGAACACGCTGCGCCACTGCCAGTTGTAGTTCTCCGCGCAGAGCAAGAAGTAGACCATCAGGACCGTGATGGTCGCGCAGGTCATGATCATGATGCCGTAGCACACAAACAAGAAGCCAAACATGTAGTACACCTTGTGCAGCCACAGCGAGTTCAGGATGAAGTACAGCTCGACGAAGATGGCGCCGAACGGCAGAATGCCGGCAAGCAGCAGGCTTACCGGCAACGACATGTAGATCGACTGCTCGGGGATCTGGCGCGGGATCACGTTCGTGCGCAGCGGGGCTTCCAGCGCGGGGGCCCTGAATCCGAGGTACGAGCCGGCGGCGGACAAGGGGACGGAGATGACAAACCAGATGGCGACCAAGGCAATCATCGTGCCGATTGGCACCGCGCCGGACGACTCGGACGCGATCAGGAAAAAGTTGAGAATCACAAAGGACAGGAAGACGAAGCCCGGAAGCACGAGCGGCGTCGCAATCACGTTAATCTTCCAGCTCTCGCCGCCAAAGGTCTTGTAGGCACGCGCAGAGGTGTATCCGCCGATGAATCCAAAAATTGTGTAGAGCACAATGACGACGGTGGCCAACGAGCCACGGCTCGAGGGCGAGAGGAATCCGAGCAGGGCAAAAAAGATTGTGAAGCCGGCCATGACAAACAGCTGGCAGCCGCTGCCGATAAAAACCGAAAGCGCCAGGGGGTACTTCGGGGTTCTGAACACGTCGCCATGGACGAGCTTCCAGCCCGAGTCCTCCTGCACGTCCTCGTTGAGATCAAGCTGGTTGTAGCGGGTGATGTCCTTGTGCAAGGCGCGCAGGAGAATCATGCCAACCATGCCGGTCAGGAAGATGACGATGATGGACGAGTTGATGAGCGAGAACCAGTGGATGCGGGGGTCGTAGACGTGGAGGTACTTGTCCCAGCGCGTGGCCCAGGGCGTGGACGACGGCAGCCAGTACACCGAGTACGTGTAGGGCACGACCGTGTTGGTGTCGCGGCTGAGCATGAGCTGGTCGGACGAGTCGCAGGAGCCGACGATGCCGGTCTCGTCGAGCGTGTTGTGCCTGGACGAGGGCTGCACGACGACGCCGACGACGCGGAACTTGCCGGTGCGGGTCTCATGGTAGTCGACAAAGATGTCGTAGTGGTTGCTCAGGTACGGGTTCTTGTCGGTGCCGATGGTGCCGAGCTCGAAGCCGACGGAGTAGAACTTTGAGTTTGTGGTCTCGTCGAACTTGATGCGCGCGGCGGGCAGGCCGTCGATGAGCCAGTTGATGGCGTAGTCCTGGCGGATGCGCCTGTTGACGAACTTGGCGGCGCGCGGCTCGAAGTTCTGGGAGCAGAGCGTCTTGCAGGTCTCGTTCTTGAGCATGCGCAGGTCGAACGGCGAGTTGAAGATGCGGTCGCCAAAGAGAATTGAGCCGAGGGACTCGGCCTGCTTTTGGGGGCCTGTGAGTGGGAGTCTGTTAGTGAGACCGTGGCAGTGAGCACTACGAAACACTCAAGCGGACGACGGACCATCCTGCGGACGACAGAAGTGGAAAGCCGGGTGGTAGTCTGCGACGAAAGGCAATTAGCAGGAGACCGCGACGAAAAACAAGCCAGTACTCGTGCTGCGTACAGTCGTAGGACAGGACACTCTTGAGCTGCAGATCACTGGTGGGCGTGAGCCTGTTGACGAGCAGCGGCACCGGGTCGTTCTGCTCGTAGTCCGTCGGCGCGACGCCGGGCAGGTAGAACGCGCGCGCGGGCGATGCGGACAGCAGAAGCGCCAGGAGCAGCGCCAGCGTGAGCATTGCGGACCGGCGCATTGTGGAAGACGAGCACGGGGGGGTCGGTCGGTCGGTCGGTCGGGGGGGGGCGTGGGATTGGGGGAGGGAGAGACGGGGAAGCAGACCGCAGGCCGGAGTTGGATGCAGCACAGCGCAGCACGCGCGCCAGCCGCACGCCGGGGCTCGTACCGCCCGCGGGTTGTGGCTGCGTGCAACACTGCCGGCCTGCTGCTGCACGGCCGGCCCGCAGAGTGCTCTGCATGCTCTTGGACGGCATACCATCTAATAACATGGCGAGTTGCTGTTTACGCGTGGTGCAGAACGGGCGTGGTGACAGAAGAAAGCAAGCCAGAATGGCGGTAAGCTAGGTGGCATTCCAAACCGTATACGAAGGCGGCTGTCACATATCATTCGTATCTTCTTCAGCCCACACTCTACATCCGCCGCTCGCACGACGTCATGATGCGCATGAAACTGCAGATTGCCCCGGAGGTGTGCCAGCACCGTCTTGAACTAGAGTGGGCGAAGGAAACCCGTGCGAGTAGCTGTGTGGGAGCTCTCTCGGTTGCAGCTGACATTTCATGGTCTGGGAGGAGTGACAGCAAAGCAAAAAGCAATCTGTGATGCAGCAATGGTTCAAACGTGGCTCCTCCTTTGCCAAATGAGGTAATTCTAAACTAAGAACATGGGCATACAGAGCGCACAAAGGCGCAACTATCTGAGAGAAGGATTTTTAAAGTAAAATATCATACCTGACGGTTGAGAAATATGGAGAAGAGAATTGCCTAAACCAATGAAGGTTCACGTTCGAGAAATGTGAATGCTCCCAACACCAAAACATCGTCGTCAGCATCTCATCTTCATCGAGACAACCTCCATACCATACATACTCATCTCCCTCCAACAACGCCGGATGCCGGTCCCCAGCAGCGTGCGCGCACGCGTGTGCATCTCCCACTTTCTCTCTGCATGGAACTCGCGCATCTTTGAGTACTCCGCCGTCCTCTTCCTCGCCGCCATCTTCCCCGGCACCCTCCTGCCCTCGTCCGTCTATGCGCTCGTCCGCGCCCTCGCCGCCATCGCGCTCGCTCCGACCGCCGGCAAGCACGTCGACAGGACCAACAGGCTTGTCGTCGTGCGCCGCTCGATCAGTACGTGTCCTTGTTCCTTGTACCTCTTTTTTTTGGGGCACCGAGCTCACATCTGCCTCTCTAGTGCTCCAGCGATCTGCCGTCGTCATATCCTGCTGGTGCCTGCTGGCCATGATCCTCTTCGACGTCGGCCGCCCCACCACGCCGTTCTGGGTCCAGGCGAGCTACGTCGGCAGTCTGTCCGTGTTTGCCTGCGTCGAGAAGCTCGCGTCCATCATGAACACGGTCTCCGTCGAGCGCGACTGGGTCGTCGTCATCGCCGGCTCGGACTCGACGGATCTGCGGCAGCTCAACTCGACCATGCGCCGGATAGACCTGTTTTGCAAAATGGCCGGCCCGCTCGCCATCTCGTTTCTCGTCGGCTTCACGCTCACCGGCTCGGTCGTCACGCTCATCGTCCTCAACACCGTGTCCGTCTTTGTCGAGTACTTTTCCATCGCCAAGGTGTACGACATGGTTCCCGCGCTGAGTACGAGAGGCGACTACACTCCCCTCAGCACAGTGGATGACGACGCCTCTGCCAGTGACAGCACGGAGGGCGACGGCGCCTCAGCCGTTGACGGCACTGAGGCCGCCTCGGCGCCGTCGCCGGCGCCGTCGCCAGCGCCTCGTACGCAGTCGGCACTGGATACCTACACGAGCCACGACATGTTTCTGGCTTCGTTCGCGTTGTCGATGCTGTACTTTACGGTCCTAAGCTTTGGCGGCCAGTTCGTGACGTACCTGCTTGCCGTGGGCTATGACCCTGCCACGGTGGGCGTCATGCGGACCATGTCGGTCGTCTTTGAGCTGTCCGCGACCTGGCTTGCGCCGGTGTTGATGACCAAGATCGGTGCCGTGCGTGCCGGCCTGTGGTTCATCAGTTGGCAGACAATCTGCTGCTTTGTCGCCGCCACGGGGATATTCATATCCAGCTCCGGCATCGGCACGTCCGTCAGATTCGTCGTCGCCGACCTCGTGACCGTCCTGGCCGTCGTCTTCTCCCGCATCGGCCTCTGGGGCTTCGACCTCTGCGTCCAGCTGCTCATCCAGGAGGGCGTCGAGCCCGAGGCGCGCACGACGTTCTCGTCCGTCGAGTCCTCGTTCCAGAACTTCTTCGAGCTCCTCTCGTTCGCGACCACGATCGTCTGCAGCCAGCCGTTCCTGTTCTGGGTGCCCGCCGCGCTGAGCGCGTACTCGGTCATGTTTGGTGGCATCTGCTTCGCCGCGTACGCCTACAGCGTGCGCGGCCATCTGGTGCACGTGCCCGACCTCTCGGCGCTGATGGCGAAGGTGCGGCCCGGCGGCACCGTCAATGAGGCGGTCGTGCAGTCGGAGCTGGACCAGGTTGACTAGTCTTGATTTCTTGCGTGTCGTGAATGGAGATGGCATTTTGGGGATCTTTTTTCTTTTATCATAGGGTATCATATTTTTTTCTGTAGGGCGAATTGAGTCTTTGTGAGCAAGTGCTGCCAACCAAACGGCGAGAAACACATGAGAATTTCCGTTTTAGGCGATTTGAAAGTCTGCAAAAGTGAGCGGGCTCAGGGTTGGGGTTTGAACCGCTCTCGGTGATGCGCGCAGAGTTTTGAAGGTTTGACGATTTCGATTTACACCCGGAATTCTCCTGCCACGACCCATCCGCAAGGGAACCCGCCCGGAAGTACACAAAGACACAAAGACGACACAATGAGCAGGCCACTCCGCCGTCCGCCGCCGACGAACACGATCACGCACCTGAAGGTCGCCCGGCCGTACGTGGCGCCGAAGGCGAACGAGTGCGCCGTCCTCATGGCCGAGCTGTTCAACTGCTGGGCCGGCACGAAGCTCAACTCGGTCGACTGCCACCATCTCGAGGAGCGCATGCAAAAGTGCTACGACGCGGCCGTGAGTTTTTTCCGTGGTGTGTTTGCGATCGCGGAGGGGGGCACTCAAGGACTAATTTTCATCATCCAGAAATACTCACCCGTCGCGAAAACATCGTTCAATTACCATGCCGCCCGGCTATATCCCAAGATAAGTCGCAAGCGGAGTCAGTGAGCCGTGGGGGTTTGTAACATATGTTTGTGATTGTTGTACATACAGAATTGGCACTATGTGGCGCGCAATAAATAATACACATTGGTCAAGTTTAAGAAAATTACATGGAAAACTCCGGCTGCTGCGTGGTACAACAGCATGACAAAAGAAAAGCCCATAATGATACTAATGATACTAATGATACAGATGAAATTGCAGGTGGTCCACATGAAAGGTTAATGCAGAGGTCTAGTCGTTATTTTTCTCGTCGTCATTTTTTCTCGTCGTCACTCTTCGCGTCTTCCTCGGGGGCGGCGTCCTCTACGATGCCGTCCCACGGAAGCTCGCCGTCGAAAATGGCACCGGACGTGGTGCAGTACGCGATGAGGTCGCGCAGCTCCGGGCACTTTCATTGGTTTGGTTAGCTCTTTGTTTGACCGAGCTTGTGGTAGACTGACTGCAAGCCAGCGGCAACAAGCAGGCCAGAGGGAAGGAGAGGGAGAGGGAGGGAGAGGGAGGGGGAAGCTTACGCTGTTGAAGTAAGGATCATGCCGCCGGAACGGGTTCCGGTCGAGTTTCTTGGACACGAGCGTTTCGTCGTAGCACGCGTACGGATCCCGCATGAACGGCTCCACGGCATTAGCCATTTCCGCGTCTCTAGGAGGATCGCCGGGCGGATCTAGGCCAATGATATTGAACCTGCGCGGCAGGAATACTGTCAGTCCTTGCAACTTAAACACAGAGCACGACATTGGCGAACATACAAACTCTCAGGAAAGCGAATTGCGGCTCTATGCAGGCTCTCGAACCTGTCCCGCTTGAACTCGTGGGTTACTACGGTGATTTTGGACGGATACGAGCCTGTGAACTCGTAGAATCTAAAACAAACGAAGAGTCAGAGTCGCAATTTGGATACCTTCCGCAATGAATTGAGCATCTACCGGCATATTGAAAACAGCAGGTTCTCGTAGCTGTCTCGTGCAAACTCCTCCGTGGTCACTCGTGTGGATATGTCCGAGTTCGGAGTAATCAGCTTCCTCGACAGCGCCAGATTCTGCATAGCATCGCCAACAACGACGGACCGTCAGCATAACACGTCCCATTGTCGATGTTGTAAACGCGGATAGTAGAACGCACATGATAGCTCTGGGCCTCGCTGAGCGGTCCCGCGCGTCTATTCGTCTGGCCGCCGGAAAATATCAAGAGAGCGCTCTCGTCGCTCGCGGCGGCCTCGATGCCGAGTTCGATATGCTTGATGAACGTCCGCTGCTGGCCGATCTGGAACGACTTCAGGTTCCTAGTGTGGTGGTCAGGTCAGCAAACCCCACAACACCCAGCATGGCTTCCCCGCAAACCAAAACAAACGCAGGCGCATACCACTCCGTGTAGGGCTCGCCCGTGTTGGCGCCGATCTGGCCCTTCCAGATGGCGTGGCACGCGACGATCACGAGATGGCGCGCGTCGGGCGTGGGCACGATCGGCATCTGCAGCTCGCGGGCGGGTTGCCGGAGTTGGCCGGCCACGGCGTCGAGGGCATAGCCCGGCAGCCGGACGACGGCAACGAGCAGCACGACCGCGAGCGCCGCAAGCACAACGATCCGGCCTCTGGGGCGACCAAGGCGTTGTTGCATCGTCAGCCTGGTGAGATCCGATCGACTTCCACCTCGAAATGGCGGGACTGGCAATTGAGTTTCGGTAGAACAGGACTCACCCCGCCTCCTGATTAAAGTCGGTGGTTGTTTAGCGAGATATATATCTACTGTCCTCAATTGAAGACGTATAGTGAATATGTGGGAAGAAGCACGCTGATATTGCAGGCTCATGGGCAGATATTATTGTCAGTAATTGCGGAAGGCTAGAATGCTGTTTGAATTCGGCCTGGATTTTAGGGGTATGCTCAAGATGGATAAACTTGAAATTCAAATCGCAGCATTCTTCTTACAACTTGCCAAACTCGGGCTTCTTTCTCTTCATTGTCGCCACGACCGCGTCCTCGGTGTCCTGCCCGATCGCAAACGCGTTCCACGCGGCCGTGTAGTCGAGCCCTTCCTGGACGGTCCGGCCGCGGCTGTAGTTCATCAGGTGCTTGGACCCCTGCACCGCCACCGGCGACTTGTCGGCGATGGCGCGCGCGAGCGCGAGCGCGCGCGCCAGCGCGGCCTGCTTGGTCGGCTCGACCGCGGAGACGAACCCGTGCGCGAGCGCCTCGTCGGCCGTGAAGATGCGGGCCGTGAAGACGAGCTCGCGCACCCACGCGTTCGCTCCGACGATCTTGGGGAAGCGCTGCAAGGTGCCGATGTCGGCGGCGAGGCCGATGTCGACCTCCTTGACGGAGAACTTGACGTCCGCCGCACACATGCGGATGTCGGTCGCGGACAGGATGTCGATCGCCAGGCCGAAGGAGATGCCGTGCGCGACTCCAATGATGGCTGATTCAGGCGTGGATACATGATCAGCATTCCAATTCCAGCCATTCAAAACTAAAGATGCAAGAGGATCAACCTGAACTACTTACGCTTTGCACACTTCTCCAGCGCGGAGATGGAATCCTAGTCACAGGCCAGGTCAACAAACAAGAGCAACAACAGCGGCAAAATCACAGTAACATGCGAACCTGGAAGCTTTTGACAGTGCGCTGAAGCTGAAACCTGCCTCGCTCGGCCGGCAAGCCTTTGCCGGTGATCGTGGCCACCAGATCCGGCGTCACGTCCAGTCCGGACGTGAACGCGCGGTCGCCGGCACCGGTCAGCACAACGACACGCACGTCAGGGTCGATCGACAGTAGATTGAAGACGTCGGCCAGTTGTTCCCACGCTCTGCATTTGAAAAATGACGGCCACTGTTAGAATGATGCACGCGAAAGAAATCAACGGCGAGATCAGGACGGCCACATACTCTTGGTGGTAGGCGTTCAGTTTCTCGGGTCGGCTGAACTCGACCTGCGCGACAAACGTCGACGGAAACGTGACATTGAAAAATTTGAATCGCGCATAGGACTCCGGCATTGTTGCGTCCGAGGAATGTTTTAGTCGGGATGCTGCCTCGCGATGGTTGCGCGGTGTCGAGCGACGGCGGCCATATTTGAAGTGCTGACTTCCAGAGAACCGAAAATGCGGGGGACGAGTCTGTTGCCAAACCTCGATTGCAGGCACGTGAAAAGCCACGCCAGTTCCCCCAGCAAAAGCCGGCGAGCGACATCAGTCTGAGGGTCGTCTCTCAATTCCAGCTGTGCCGAGCAGAAGAGCGGCGAGCGGCCCGGTCTCTGGTCCGGGGGAGACGGAGGACGGAGCAGCAATTGCCGAGGGGCGTGAAGCGCTACGGTGGTTTGCATACTACTATGATACTGCCAGGGGCATCATCTCTTTTCCCATGCCCGTGCCGCTATTTCGCCTCCTCCTCCGGCTGGACCGACATCTGCCAATGGGGAGTCGTCTATAGTGGCATGAAGACGCTCAGGCGTTGAGGAATGTGATTTGAACTGGACACGGACAGAATGCCGCATCTAGTGTAGTAGTGAGGGGTTGCTTGGTCATTCGGGCTCATTTGACTCGTTCAAGGTCAAAACAACGGCAATTATAAAGACTTTGAGTTGTCTCTTCTCCGTGTCAATCTCGGTCGGCGAAATGGGCTGGTATATAACCAATTGATCAAGTTACGCGAAATAAGACTAGGCACTAGTGATTTTTACGTTCATTAGTAGTGAGCATATACGATGACATACACACGCTTCCCCCGAGAGCTTTTGAAGTTGACTCTCCGATATGAATACCCTTTGGACAGTACTCCCTAACTGTATATTGTTAGGTATATATCCTGTTAAATACAAAGTTGAAGTAGAATTTCCCAAGAAGTTGTAGGGGTCGGATTGTGGATCGTGTGTGCGGATGCGATTTCAATTCGGGCCGACGACAAATTTACATGTCACACACACTGTCGCGCGACCTTGAGCTGCCACTGGCAACAAGAGCCACTTACTCACACGCAGCAGCAGATCATTATTTACACCGGCAATGGCGTGACTCCGTACGGGGTTTTGCTGCCTGATCATATCTGACGCAGATGAACGACGACACCCGGCAGCACCGCGCCGACGACGACGAGGACGTTCTCCCCACGCCGTCCTGCAACCTGCTCGGCCTCTCCCTGCTTTTCCACGGCCGCAAGCCAGCCAAGCGACCGGCCCCCTCCCGCCGTGGCCGCCTTCACAGCCGCCAGCCGCCGAGCAGCGGAGGCCCGCGCTGGGAGTACGGCACGCTCTCGCACGCGGACCGGATCCTCCTGCGCCTGCACGCCGCCGGCAGCGCGCCCGGCAGCGCGCGGGGCACGACCGCGACACTGCGCTCGCTCGCGGCGGTCGCGCAGCACGCCGACGCGGCGCTCGACGTCAGGCATGTACGGCGCAGCGTGGTGGTTCGCCCGCGCGGCACCGAGACTCAAGGCGACCCTCCAGGCGCCGTGCAGCGGCGGATCCGGCCCGCGCAGGACTCGGTCTGCGGCGACGGACAACAGAACGCGAACGCAAACGCCTTTGCGCCTCTCCGAGTCACGTCTGACAACTGCCGGGGCCATTTTTTGTCGTTTGTGTCCGACGGCGGGTCGAGTGCACCAGCAGAACCTGATATATTTGATACCACGCGGTCGCGGCGGGCGGACTTGTCGACAGGACAAAAGTTCTGGACGCCGCTTACAGAGACCGTCACTGTCGACGGTGTGCAGCATGCTGCTACTCGCGGTGCGAAGGGGCTTGAGAACCACGCCGCCCAGAAGGAAGCGCCGACGCGCCTGAAGCTGTCGTGCCCGTCCGGGTTTGACGGCGTGCTCTCGCTGAAGGATATCGCACTCGAGGAGATTTCGCCTCTCATGCTGCCGTCACCCGCGCAGGAACCTCCAGACGCGGTCGAGAAAGGCGAGAAGGCGCTGTCGATGAGCCTGCCGGCGACGTCGTCGCGCATTTTACTCCTTGTCGATGAAAACACAAGCACAAGGTCTTCAGGTGTGACTGATCGCACTGGTGTTACGGTAGACGCATCCAAGGACGCCCCGCTTCGCAAGAATGTGCCTGCTCGGCTGGCCCCAGCAGCGGCAGCAACGGACACATGTGCCACCTCGGCTAAGAAGCCAGCAACCGACGAGGATCCTGCCCCGACCGTGACGACGCGTCATGACATGACCAGGGCACCGGTCGCCCCGCCCCTTCCCGCTTTTCTTCTTGTCCACGCCCAGGCTGGATTGCAAGGCATAGCTGGCTTCAAGGTCCCGTCTGACGCAAACTCGGCTCCACCACCACCACCGCCGCCCCCGCTTCCGGCGATGTTTTTTGCTTTGCCGACAAATCGCTTGAGGACAACCGCGGGACCCACAATCGACGGAATTCTGACGGCCATAGCCGGTCACAGCGCGTCCTCGCAACTGCAATTCGACCCTGCAGCACCATCCGAGCCCGAGACTGCGACCACTCCCGCGTCTCGGCGGAGCAGCGGCCCGTCTTCGCCGGGACCACCGCCGGCGTCTCCTGGTCCAGGGACCCCAGGGTCCATGACGCGCAAGATGAAAGCCATACACTGGGACAGCCTGAGCGATGTCGACAACACGATATGGCTGGACAAGAGCCGCGCCGGCGGGGAGCCGCGGCGCTCGAGCTTGCAGGAGGTCCTCGTCAGGGAAGGCGTGCTCGACGAGGTCGAGCGCGTGTTTGCGCTGCGAGAGACGCGGCCGATGAAGCCCCGCGGCACGGCCGCGGCCGAGGACAAGAAGACAGTCATCTCGCGCGAGCTGGCGCAGCAGATAGAGATTAATCTTCACCTGTACGCCGGTCTGACAGTCGAGCGGCTAATCGCCAAGATACTGCGGTGCGACACGGATATTTTGAGTAACACGAGCGTGCTGGAGTTTTTGGCGAAAGACGATCTTGCGAAGATTGCGAATTCAACCGTGCGTCGTTTTGTGTTTTCTCTTTTGTTTATTGCCTCTAACAAACCAAAGCAGGCTCAAGGTTTCTTGTCTTATTCGACCGACTGGTCTGAACGGTCAAGAAGACAACCGGAGAAAGATGGCTCCGAGCTCTCGAGGCCAGATCGCATATTCTTGGAGCTCTGCTACAACCTCCGGTCGTACTGGCAAACCAGGATGCAAATGCTCATATTTACGCGAACGTTCGAGAGCGACTACAAAGACGTGCTCGCGAAGCTGCGGCTGCTGAGAACCGCGTGCGACGCGGCAGCCAGGTCCGACAGGCTGCGCGAGGTGCTCGACATCATCCTGCTCGTCGGCAACTTCATGAACGGTCCGTCGCGGGCGGCCGCGGGGTTCAGGATCAGCACGCTGCGGCGGCTGAGCCTGGTCAAGGACACCGACAACAAGACGAGCTTTCTGCACTTTATCGAGAAGACCGTCCGGGCCTCGTTCGACGGACTGAACGGGTTTGCGAGCGACCTGGTCGATCTCGAAGCGGCTTCGAAGCGTGAGTATTTTTGGTTTCATATCGGGCCCGTTAATCTAACGAAAAAGTAGTCTCGGTCGACCAGCTGCGAGCACACTGTCAGCAACTAATTCAGTCTTCGGATACCTTTCTCAATACCCTTGACCAATGGGCAGGCTCGAAGCAGCGGCCCATCCTGCACCCGAACGACCGCGTGGTCGAGGTGGCCCGGCCGGACCTGCTCCGCGCCCGCGCGCTCTCCGCGGCCGGCCAGGCCGAGCTCGACGCGGCCGTCGCGGCGTTCGAGCGCGTGCTCGGCCTCTTCGGCGAGGACCTGCGCAGCCGGCCCGCGCGCGAGTGCTTCCTGCCCGCGCTGGCCGACTTCGTGCGCGACTACGAGCGCGTCCGGCACGATAACCTGAACCGCGCCGCTGACGCCGCGGATATCCGACTGGCCAGGGCGTCGCCGCCAGGAGGCAACAGTGAGCCGGAGACGAATTCGGAGCACGTCCCGCCTAGTCCCAGCGCCAGGAGCAGTGTCGAAGACGACGACGACGACGAAGAAGAGGGCATTCTCTGGATGGATTGCAGCAGTAGATTAGGCGAGGACGAGCAGCCAAGTCCGCATGCATACGAGACCCTATGTGCCAGTAGTACCATAACCGGTTGACGCGTTCAGCAATACCTAAGCCGTGCTATTATTCATTGATTCATTGCATTCTCATTGACGATACCTTCCGATATCCAAGAGTGGTGTTTTTTTTACAAATTTCTATTATTTTTCTATGTGGTGGAATCACTGGACTGGCTGTGCAGCCGCTGATATTATAAAATACACCAATAGAGCAGAGGCCATGCCCCGATTTGACTATCTTTTGTAGAATGTCATAGAGACACGATGAACGAGTGTCGAGACTACTGTAGACAAACAAGTGGCGCAACACTCCCTGCCAAAGGCGTGGCTGCCCAGTAATTTCTGCCTATTTCTTAAAGTAGGAGGTAATTTTCGACTTCTGGGTCGTGTCCGGCCGTGTCTTTTTGGGACTTGGCTTCGCGCGCGTCTTTTGCGGCACCGGGGCCGGGGCCGGGGCCGGGGCCGTGGCGGCGGGCGGCGGGCTCTGTTTGACTCCTCTCAGATAATGTGTAGCGGTGGTATGGCCTACCGCAGAACTCGGGCTTTCGACCTTTGGTTCGCGGGCGGGTGACCATGATTCTTGTTTTGGTTGTGGCTGCGTCTCGATCTTTGGCCGCTTGTGCTCCGGCGTGTTCGCTTCCTTTTTGACTGCAACACTGGCGGCGGGCTTGCCATCTACGGCGGCTGCACCGTCGTGTGTGCGCTTGGCTCCGGCGTTACCAAAGAACGACATGATCGAGCCCTTGTTGCCCGCGATCGTCTGGCCCGCCTTTGGGCCGGACAGGTACACCGGCGACTTTTCGCACGAGATGTGCTTCTCGATCACGTCGTCCGCGTTTGACAGCGGCAGCTTGCTGTAGAATTTGTAGTCCGGGTCGAGCCAGTTGTCGAACTCGGGCGTGCCGGGAAAGAGCATGAGCGGCATGCGGTCGTGCAGGAACGCCATGCTCTTGGTCGCGTCCGTGGTCACGATCGCGAACGAGTACACTTTCAGCGCCGCCGCCTCCTTCTCGCCTGGCTCGTTGGCGGGCTCTTGCTCCTCTTCCTCCTGCTGCCCGCCGCTGTTTGCTGGAGGCTTGATGTAGGTCACGTTGTAAATCGCAGCAAAGTACAGCAACTTGGACTCGTCCGCCGAGTGCGCGTAGTACGGCGCTTTCTCTTTCGTCGTCGGGCTCTTGGGCGCGAGCCACTCGTAGTAGCCCTCGGCGGGGACCACGCATCGGCGGCCGTGCTGGAACGAGTACGCCCACATGCGCGAGCTCAGGTTGTCGCTTCGGGCGTTGAAGACTCTGCGAGATCGGGGGTTAGTCACGTTTGATTTATGTGTCCGCATGCGCTTTGCGTCATGATGCACTGCCTATATTTACGGTATCACATACGGTGCGCCCTTTGGGATCTCGTGGGCCCAGTGGGGGATGAACGCCCAGCGCATGTTTCGGGTCTGCAGCGCGGCCGAGTCGGCGGTCCGGTAGCACACCGGGCGGGACGTGGTCGGCCGGATGTTATTCCTGCAAGTGCAGCTTTAGTCGCAATCTCTTTGTCACAAAAAGTACGCGGGGAGGATCTCACGAGGGCTGGTATGCCTCCTCCTGGGTGTAGTCGTCCTCGATGAAGTCGTCCATCTGGATCCCGTCCTCGCGCGCCCGCTCGCGCAGACGGTCGAACCGCTGGTTGGTTCAGAACAAAACGGGTGTTAGCAAAATCGGTACATATCTTTTCCTTTATAGCATTCAGACCTGGCATACCATGTTCATGGAGTACCGTCCGCACATGGCCGGTGTGTGGTCTGGCGATAAGATAACATGACGATCAAATCAAATCAGCCTCACGGCGGCATTCAGCATGGTAAGGACGCTGGCCAGCCTCCTTTAGCATTTTACATTGCGGCACAGTCTTTCAGTCAGCATATGAGATAGTCAGGCATGCTTAGCTTCTTAAATGAACTACAATATCCTCAAGAAACGCAAGGCGGAGAAATGCTCGCAAATGCAAGGCACAAACCAACATAACTAGGTGCTTGAAATGTGCTCTCTTCCTATGGTCTAAGCGAATTGACCAATTTCTTGCAAATGCATTCATGAGTAATTACAAACGTAAAACTCTCGCACTTCAAAATCTTTGTGTATCTGTTGAGCTCAAACTGGTTGTCATCGGAACAAAAAATTGGAGGTGTCTGCAACTATGTCTTATGCCTTAGACATGAGCCACAGTAAGAAACCCCGACCCAGATAGGCCATCGCCCCCTGAGCTGTGTGGCTGAGAAAGCCGCGCGATGCCTGAGCCGCAGACGGCCAGCCACACTCACTCTGTTATGTAGCACACTACACAGAGAAAAGCCATTTATGTCTACCTATATCCGAAAGACAGATAAGACTACCTTTCCAGAGGCACAGCTGCTCTATCAATTTAGGCAAGTGGGCGACGGACTATCGCGTATACCCAGCATTCTTATCTCTTGTCTGTGCAATGACAAAGACTGATCGACAGATAAAACTGCCTAATTCCGATTGGAAAAAGACGTCTCGAGTCGATCTAAAATAATAAGCACTGCTGTCAAATATGCAAGGTCGAAAATACCAGAAAATTTTGACCACCTAGTTATTATGGCGCGTTTTGACGCGTTGTTTACATCTGAAATTTTAAGGTTTACAGGTAACGGCTGCATGGCTCGAAGAAAATGTTGACCCGACTTGCAAAAAGAAGAGCACTAATAAAATAATGTGGTTGCACTACTGGAGTGAGTGATGAGCGGAAGTGGGGGCGCTGGACTGAATGTCTGAACATGTGCAAACCCCTCAGAAGTGCCCAGTGCTGCAGTGAAGTTGGGAAGCGGCAGACGGCAAGCGGCAAGCCGGATACAATCCGTCCCGGCGACAGCAATGCAGAACAGACAAAGGACAAGCTGCACCAGGCACAACCCCTCTCGACGCGCGCCAAACCCTGCGGTTCTGCCTTTTTTTTTGGGGGGGTTTTGCACATCATGATTGCCCTACTGGGAAATAGCAGTAGAGAAAATCCGGTAACCGTCGTAGAAACTCAGGGCAGACGCAGGCAAATTGGACGCGCGCCATGCCAGCCATAACGCGTGAGAGTTTTGTAAAATTGCACTCTTCGTGATCTGATTGCGCCTGTTCGTTCTGTTTTGTGCCTGTTTGTTTGTGTTGTGTCTGTGTTCTGTCCCACAGTCCCAACTAAACATGCCAGCCGAGGTTGACTTTCTTGACCGCGGTCCACGCCTGCAAAACTATACCATCTTCTCGAGAGTTGCCCGCCGACAAGGGCCCAAAGACCCAACATTCTTCTATTTTGCCATCTGGGTCGAGATCCACCATTACGTCTTTGGTAGTTTCCGGCCTGGAATTACCCCAGTTTGATATCGCCCCCGGATTGTTGTTACTCCGATATTTTACCCCACAATCTCCAATGCTCGAGTCTGAGGACAGACTGCTGCAGCATATAACACGCATGCCCAACCGCACCACCACCGACTTTCTGTTTTGCATAGATTGAATCAACAACTTAAGCCTACAATGAGCGGATATACTACTTCCACGTTCCAGCCGGGACTCTTCAAGAACAAGGTGGTCTTCTGCACAGGCGGTGCGGTATGTCGATTCCTTGTCCTGTTCATTTGTGGTTGATCTCCAGAAAGGTTTGCTGATCTTGCTATTTCTTTTACTCCAGGGCACCATCTGCAGCCGCCAGGTCGAGGCTCTCGTCTTGCTCGGAGCAAACGCCGCCATCATTGGCCGCAAGAAGGAGGTCACCGAGAAGGCTGCCGCCGGGATCCAGGCTCTGCGACCGGGCAGCAAGGTCATCGGCATCAGCGCGGACGTGCGCGACATGGCTGCCATGGAGAACGCGATTGCCAGGACGGTGGCCGAGCTCGGCAGCGTCGACTACGTTATCTGCGGTGCGGCCGGCAACTTCCTTTCGGACTTCAGACACCTGTCCCCGAACGCTTTCAAGACCGTGATCGACATTGATCTGCTCGGAAGGTGAGTCTCGTACACCTGCTCCGTTTGATCCTGCCTAACATTGCCCTGCCAGCTTCAACACCGTCAAGGCCGCCCAGGCCGAGCTTATCAGGTCCAAGGGCAGTGTGATTTTTGTCTCTGCCACCCTGCATTACTACGGTATGACAGCCTTCTTCCTTATTGATCGGCCAGTCAAGTGCCCGCGCTAATCGGACATGCACTTCAGGTGTCAGCTTCCAGAGCCACGTCGGTGCCGCAAAAGCTGGTATCGATGCGTTGTCTCAGGCTCTGGCCGTCGAACTTGGTCCTTTCGGTGTCCGCTTCAACTGCATTGCGCCCGGTACGTGTTTGCCTTGTTGTCCCTGGTCTGTCGCCGCTCCGGTTCTGGCATTTGACTGACTTCAATTATTCTTAGGTCCGATTGACGGAACGGAGGGCCTGATGCGCCTGCTGCCCACTGAGTTGAGAGCCCAGTCGCTCAAGTCTGTTCCGTTGCAGAGGTTCGGCACCACCAACGACATTGCCGATGCTACAGGTAGGCCTGCCCTGTCCCTTTATGATGGGCGTCCGTTTTGCTAATGTTTGGATCTCGTCTAGTTTTCCTGTTCTCGCCTGCCGCGTCCTACATTACCGGCACTGTCCTCGTCGTCGACGGCGGCGATTGGCACACCGGCCAGATGGCGGCTCCTTATCCGGAAGGTTTGCGCGCCCCTGTTTTACGGCGAATTTTGCTGTGAGCTTTTTGTCTGACTGCTCTGTTTAGCCGTCCTCAACTCCGACAAGCTGGCGTTCCTAAAGGGCGGCTCCAAGCCCAAGCCGGCTAAATTGTAAGGCAGAATTGCGTGTGACGCGATGACAGGCGACGTGATACGGTTGCCAAACTGAGCACTTGTGATATCCTAGCAAGGTGGCCAATTGGGGAAATGTATGACGCAGCATGCACTCGTAAACAAAATGATCCGAATAATTTGTTGCCGTTGTTTGGTTTTAAAATAACTATACTTATTCATCATCTTCATCTTCTAAATTTACGTTCCCTCTCTACATCTCTTTTTTGCCTGGCGCATGCACCGCCTATCACTACTCTGGTTAGGGATGTAGGATAAAGCTAACAGTAAAACTAGGTAGAAGATCGTGCTGAAATAAAACCATCTATCGCCGGAAGCAGAAATAGCCCAACAGGAGACTATTCTGCGGCGAAAAAATTTATAGGCACGCAAGTATGGCAACAGTATACATGATACATTGATATTTGCTATTTCAGGCAGTACACCTCGAATAGTTAGCACATAACAAAGAGTAATAAAACAAAATAATAATAATTAGTAAACTTTTAATACACATTTCGAATCCCAAGAAATTAATCAGCTATAAAGCAAACTCAGAGAGTAACAAAAAAAAGAGAAATGACGGAAGCCTCATGAGGTCGCTTAGACTGGGAGCGGGAACTGGACGGCCCATGCAGAGATCTCGTCCTTCAGCGCGGTCAATTCGTCCGAGCCAGCCGCGACCTTCTCCTTGAAGTCCTTCAGCTTGTTGGCCTCCTTCGGCAGCGACTTCTGGGTCTCGATCGCGATCGTGACGGCGCGGTCGATGTAGCCGACGATGCGCTTGAAGTCGTCCTCGCCAAGGCCGCGGGTCGACATGGCCGGCGCGCCGATGCGGACGCCGCCGGGCACGAGCGCGGACTTGTCGCCGGGGATCGAGTTCTTGTTGAGCGCGATGTTGATGGCCTCGCACACGGCCTCGACGCGGGCGCCGTCGACACCCTTGGGGCGGAGGTTGACGAGGACCATGTGGGAGTCCGTGCCGCCGGACACGAGCGTGTAGCCCTTGGCGGTGAACTCGGTCTCGAGCGCCTTGGCGTTCTTGATCACGAGCTGCTGGTACTTCTTGTAGTCCTCGCTCTGGGCCTGCTTGAGCGCGACCGCGAGCGCCGTGATCGTGTGGTTGTGGGGGCCGCCCTGGTGGCCGGGGAAGACGGAGAAGTTGATCGCGCTCTCGAACTCGTACAGGGTCTCCTTGCCGGTCTTGGCGTTGACAGACTTGACGCCCTTGCGGAAGAAGATCATGGCGCCGCGCGGGCCGCGGAGCGACTTGTGGGTGGTCGTGGTAACGATATCGGCGTACTCGAACGGGGTCGGGATGACCTCGGCCGCGATGAGGCCCGAGATGTGGGCCATGTCGACGACGAGGTAGGCGCCGACGAGATCGGCGATCTCGCGGAAGCGCTTGTAGTCGATCAGGCGGCAGTAGGCGGACGTGCCGGCGACGATGATCTTGGGGCGGAAGAGCACGGCGGTCTTCTCGAGCATGTCGTAGTCGATGATGCCGGTCTCGAGATTGACGCGGTAGGGCATGGTCTCGAAGTAGGTCGACACGGCCGAGATCTTCTTCGAGTCGGTCTGGTAGCCGTGGGACAAGTGACCACCATGGGGCAGGTCGAGACCCATGATGCGCTCGTGGGGCTTGATGAGGGCCTGGTAGACCTGCAGGTTCGCGGGCGAGCCGGACAGGGTCTGGACGTTGACGCCCCACTTGGCCGGGTCGAGGTGGAAGGCCTCGAGGGCGCGCTTCTGGCACAGGCGCTCGATCTGGTCGATGTGCTGGTTGCCGCCGTAGTAACGCGCGCCGGGGTAGCCCTCGGAGTACTTGTTCGACATGGGCGAGCCCAGGGCGTCGAAAACGGCGCGGGAGGTGAAGTTCTCGGACGCGATGAGGACGATCGACTCGCGCTGGCGCTTGATCTCGGCGTTCTAGAGGTTCGGAATGACGGTTAGCCAGTCTGGATCACGCAGCAAGCTCTCCAGAAACACAACGGCACACACCATGATCGTGTCGACCTCGGGATCGGACTCCTTCAGGGATGCTTGGAGCATCTAGAGGATGAGCGAAAAGTTAGTCATGCATGTCCTGGCTGATCTTTGGCGGGAGACAGACACGGCGCGTACGTTCTTGTGGGTTTCAGGCAGTGCGTACGACATGGCGACTTTCGAAAGGGAGATTGATCTTGAAAACTGTTGCGAATACGCGGATCTGATGGGTGCAGTGTTCTGAGAGGAACAGAGTCAGTTACGATCCCGAACCGGCGAGGCACCCCACCCCCGATCGGGCGGCCCACGAGTGCCGTGACGGTCGAGCAGACGCGGCACGGCACACGAACGACACGGGCGGAACAACATACACGAACCAAGGAGATGCCGGAGCGTGAGAGAAGGGACGGGAGCATCGATCGACGAAAGGGATTGCGGGAAAATTTGTCGAGGGAGAAAAAATGGAGGATTTTGTGAGAAAAAAAAAGACTCTTACAGAAAAGTTTGTTCTGTTTTGGGCAAAGGCTGAGTTTTGGGCGATGAGCAGCGACGCACCACGAGACCAAAGTCACTAAACTGGAACCGGACCCAGACTTCACTCAGGGAGCCGTGTTCTGCTCCCCGTGAGTAGTACTCCAACACCAAATGTCGCCAATCGCATTAAAACGGGCATAAGAACACCCATCACTGCAGTTGCAGCCCATAAGGTGTGGCTTCTATTTTTTCTCCGCCCTAAACTGCGCTCGGGCAACCAGGTCGCTAAGGCCAGGTTCGAGGTTCGTGAGCAGCTAGGGTTTTGGGTCGTGACCATAAAACATGCTGAGGTCAAAGGGGCGTGACGACTCTCTGGACGTAATCTGGTCACGGGTGGTATGATATGTAGTGTCGTAGCACTTGCCAGTTCGAAGCAGAATGTGGCCTGCCATCGACCGCACTAGCGAGATTCATAACGGCTGCTTATGCATCGATCCAGGCAAGCACCAGAATCGAATCGAGGGGAATAGAACGGCACGGCGAGATTAGACAACAAAGGACGAGACTGGCCCAGTTTATATTTCTGGCCCACATAAAAGTCCAGAAGAAGAAGTAATCGTCAGCAAAAAAGCATGTTCAATTGTCGGCAGTTTAGTCAGTGGCCATGACGTCTGATCCGGCATAACCGGGATTGGACAGAAAGAAAAAAGATGTAATGCAAATAAGTCAGCCAACCGCAAGACAGCAACAAGAGAGCACAGAACGAAGACGGGGTTCTATCGCATTCAGAAATTGAATTCCACCGGACCAGCCGGGAGCTATATTCCGGGGTTGGTGGGGAGGGCGAGGAGAATAATGTGCCAAATTAATTACTGCCCCTCTTCCAGCCAAGACAGTCAACCGCTGGGATCGTGCCTTGAGCCATATTCAGACGAACTCTACGGAGGAGTCTCGGACTAGGCCCGGAGTTGGTGAAGGCATTGGGCGTGTGGGCGTTCGGGCGGGGGTGGAGAAGGGGTGAAGGGGGGGACAAAACGGCCTGCAATGCCCATCCGGACGCGAGCCACCATTCCCCTGCACCGCTGTGGGGGAGGAGGAAGGGAAAGATGCCCAAACAGGAAAGCGCAGGACACAAATCCGTGCCGCGGCAGGTGCTCTGTTTTCTTGGTGATTTGCGATTTGCGGGGGAAACTACAGTGTGGGCGCTGACGCCACGAGCCCCGCGGGCCGCTTTCCACCGGAGCCGCCTGGGGCCTCTGCCGCCGGAGAAAGGGAAGACGGTCGGACTCGCAGATGCCACGGGGAACAAACCTGCGCTGATTCGGCCACGCCCCCTCTTTTCCCTCGCTGCGCTTGACGCCTTTTTCCCACCCGTTCCCGGTATCCCGCAGCTCGCGGCAGGCGGTTCGCAGCTGGCGGTTCGCAGCTGGTTACCGGCTTGAGCGACGCTCGGCCGTGCTGGGCTGGGGCGTCGAATCGAATCACAGCTTCGCACGCTGCCGCCCAACGTCGGTCGCCTGTTCGACCCCTACCCTTCGACCGTAGCTGGCAACAGCCGCCGTATATAAAACAAAACGACCCTGCCGCCTGCGTCCTGCCGTCGCTTGCTTGCCTTGTCCGGACGTCCCATTCCTTTTCCTCCTCAAATCCCATCTTCCTCCTTACTTCCCCCTTCTCCCGCATCGTCCCCCAGAGTCAGAATGTCGTCTGTTGTCCGCGCTGTTCAGGTACGCCCCGTCGTATGACACCCGTGTTATGCCTCTGCTGATCGCGCCTTCCCCTCACTTCGCTAAAGCCCATCGTGGGGTCAGCCGCACGTGTTTCCCCACACAAGTCGCCGACCACCACGAGCCGCACGTTTGTACGTCACTCGTCCTCCGCCCTCAAGCAGGTCCTGCGCGAGGCCATCCCCGAGAAGCGCGCGCTCCTGCAAAAGGTCAAGGCCGAGTACGGCTCGAAGTCGCTCGGGACCGTCGAGGTCTCGAACCTGCTCGGCGGCATGCGCGGGCTCAAGTCGCTGCTGTGGGAGGGCTCCCAGCTCGACGCCATCACGGGCATCCGCTTCCACGGCAAGACGATCAAGGAGTGCCAGAAATTGCTGCCAAAGCCCGTCGGTGGAGGCGAGATGCTTCCCGAAGGTGCGAGAGTACATTTTTTTGTTTTGTGCAGTTTGGACCGCGTTTGGCTAACCACCCCCCCAACCAGCCATGTTCTGGTTCTTGGTCAGCGGAGAAATCCCCAGCACCGAAAACATTCGGTCCTTCTCCGCTGAGCTCGCCGAGAAGGGCGACCTGCCCGAATATCTTGAAAAGATCATTGACGGTCTGCCTCCCACGCTGCACCCGATGACGCAGATCTCGATTGCCGTGTCCGCGCTCAACCACGACTCTGTCTTTGCCAAGCTCTACGAGGAAGGCAGGCTTGCAAAGGCCGACTACTGGGAGCCCACGTTTGACGACAGCATCACGCTGATTGCGAAACTGCCCAAGATCGCGGCAAAGATCTACCAAAACACCTACCGCGGCGGCGGTGCCCTGCCTGCCGAGATCGACCCCAAAGCTGACTGGTCGCTCAACTTTGCCAACCTGCTCGGCGTGAGCAAGAGCCCCGACTTTGTCGACTTTCTGCGCCTCTACCTTGCCCTTCACGGAGACCACGAGGGCGGCAACGTGTCTGCACACGCAACGCATCTGGTCGGCTCGGCCCTGTCGGACCCGTTCCTGTCGTACTCGGCCGGCCTGCAGGGCCTGGCCGGTCCGCTGCACGGCCTCGCCGCTCAGGAGGTCCTCCGGTTCATCCTCTCGATGCGGGAGGCCATCCCGGCCGACTACAGCGCGTCCCACGTCAAGGACTTTCTCTGGTCGACGCTCAAGTCCGGCCGGGTCGTGCCCGGCTACGGCCACGCGGTCCTGCGCAAGCCCGACCCACGGTTCGAGGCGCTGATCGACTACGCGCGCGCGCGGCCCGACATCTCCCTGCACGACCCCGTGTTCAAGCTCGTGATCGACACGTCCGAGATCGCGCCCGGCGTGCTCACAGAGCACGGCAAGACGAAGAACCCGTTCCCCAACGTGGACGCCGCGTCGGGCGTGCTCATGCACCACTTTGGCCTCACGCAGACCATGTTCTACACCGCCGCGTTCGGCGTCTCGCGCAGCATCGGCCCGCTCGCGCAGCTCGTCTGGGACCGCGCGCTCGGCCTGCCGATCGAGCGCCCGAAGAGCTTGACGCTCGAGAGCATTATTGCGCAGGCAAAGTAATGTAAAAGCGAGGGGCTGGGGCTCGGCATGATATGATGGGGTAGGCAGGATATGACCATAGCAATTACCAAATACATCTACAATTGCAACATGCTCCAATTCAGTTCAATGACACTCTTCCATCCGCCAGTTCCGCTTTATCCAGAGCAAAAAAAAAACTGTGGGGGAGCACTGGTGCTGGTGGACGTGCGCGGAGAGTATTTTTGGCCGAGTGGCGGAAGGGCCGGTGTGATGACGGCGTGCGCGCGGGTCCACGGATCCGACAGCCAATCAGGGCGGACCGGCGTCGGCTGGCGGCAGTCGCACGTGACCCGCCTGACGTAAGCGTCCGCGCACGTGCTGAGTCAGGCGGCCCCGGATGGCAGAGCGGGCCGGGTAAAGTTACCCGGCCCGCCCGGCCTGCCTCGCATCGCTGGCCGAAGTGCCAGGGCCAAACATAATCTCGTCGCTCGCTCCTCCTCTTCCTCTCGAAAGCCCTCATCACCACACCGCCTCGTCCCGCTTGTCCCGCAAAGCACCCCTCCCTCCTCACAGCGATGGCGTCCTCATTAATGCTTCGCTCGCTGCCGAAACTGCCGTCCCGGCTGAGCGCGTCCGTCGCGTCCGGTCGCGTGGCCGTTCGCTCATCGCAGGCCGCGGCCTACCGCAGCCTGACCGCCAGCAAGCTGCCGCTCATGACTCGCATGCTGTCCACCGCCGCTGATCCTGCTCCCATCGGCGTGGTATGTGGCTCTTTTTATTTATTTTATTCTGCTTGCGTGGTGCGGTGCTGGGATGCTCGTCGCGGCGACAGTGTCCATGTTGTGCTCTCTCGGTCGGGAACCTGCTTCGACGACAACCAGTGATCATTCGAAAGTGGCAAGATCGTCACAAGCTGGCAAGGTTGTTCAGCGACATTTCCGAGGTCGGTATTTTATATGACGAAAGGGATTTTTTATTTCGTCCTCAAGGGCATGTTATCTCTTCTCTCCTGCAATGTGACGAGCCGTTGTCAGATGCCAGACGAACTGATGACGAAATACATGGCCTCTTCATCCTGCGACTGCCTGTTGGCTGCGCCTTCTGTTACTGTCTCGTTCACGTTTTTACTCGGGCTGGCTCGGACTGGCAGGACGATCCTGACCTCGTGGGCACGCCAATTGGCAGTTTTGGATGTGATGATCTTCACGACAGCGTCGGATGCGTGTGAGTCTTTTTTTTTTTGCTGACGGGTGATTGGCCGGCCATCGGCACCCTGAATGCGGCTCATCGGCAACGTGTTCCCCGCAGATCCCGGAAAATAGTATTCGCGAGATTATTTTGGTGTTCCTTCTTCCGGACGACAAACTCCTAGCACCGCATCCATGCAAACATGATTCAGTCCGTCTTGTCGTCTGTCTAACATCTAACACTCAACACAGGACCCGAGTGACTCTTTCCTCGATGCCAACTCGGCAAACTACATCGACGAGATGTACAGCGCGTGGAAGACGGATCCCACCAGCGTACACGTCTCATGGCAGGTGTACTTCAAGAACATGGAGACCGACGGCGTCCAGCCTGCCCGCGCGTTCATTCCGCCCCCCACCATCGTTCCCGCGCCCGTGTCCGGCGTGCCCTACGTCGTCCCCGGCGCCGCCCTGGGCGGCAACGCGGACACTCTCAACCACCTCAAGGTCCAGCTGCTCGTGCGCGCCTACCAGGTCCGCGGCCACCTGAAGGCCAACCTCGACCCGCTCGGCATTCGCCACGCCTCTATCCCCAAGGAGCTCACGCTTGAGCACTACAACTTCACCGAACGTGACCTCGACACCGAGATCACCCTCGGCCCCGGCATCCTGCCGTGGTTCGCGGCCGGCGGCAAGGGCAAGATGACTCTGCGCGAGATCATCGCCGCGCTGGAGAAGACCTACGCCGGCTCATACGGCGCAGAGTACATCCATATTCCCGACCGGACCGAGTGCGACTGGATCCGCCAGCGCATCGAGGTCCCGTCCCCGTACGCGTACAGCGTCGACGAGAAGCGCCGCATTCTCGACCGCATCATCTGGGCCACCAGCTTCGAGTCGTTCCTGTCGACCAAGTACCCCAATGACAAGCGCTTCGGTCTCGAGGGCGGCGAGTCGATGATTCCCGGCATGAAGGCTCTCATCGACCGCTCCGTCGACAACGGCGTGACCGACATCGTCATTGGCATGCCTCACCGTGGCCGTCTCAACATGTTGTCCAACGTCGTCCGCAAGCCGAACGAGTCCATCTTCTCTGAGTTCTCGGGCACCGACGCGGCCGACGACGAGGGCTCCGGTGACGTCAAGTACCATCTTGGCATGAACTACCAGCGCCCGACCCCGTCCGGCAAGCGCGTGAACCTGTCGCTCGTCGCGAACCCGTCCCATCTCGAGGCCGAGGACTCCGTCGTGCTCGGCAAGGCCCGTGCCATCATGCACTACAACAACGACGTGAAGGAGTTCAAGACCGCCATGGGCGTCCTCCTCCACGGCGACGCCGCGTTCGCTGGCCAGGGCATCGTCTACGAGACCTTTGGCCTCCACAACCTGCCCGCGTTCTCGACCGGCGGCACGATCCACATCATCGTGAACAACCAGATCGGCTTCACGACCGACCCGCGCTTCGCGCGCTCGACCCTGTACCCGTCCGACATCGGCAAGGCGATCGACGCGCCGATCTTCCACGTCAACGGCGACGACGTCGAGGCCGTCAACTTCATCTGCCAGCTCGCGGCCGACTACCGCCAGACGTTCAGCAAGGACGTCATCATCGACATCGTGTGCTACCGCAAGTACGGCCACAACGAGACCGACCAGCCGTCGTTCACGCAGCCGCTCATGTACAAGAAGATCGCGCAGCAGAAGCCCGTGATCGAGAAGTACGTCGACCAGCTGATCGCCGAGCAGACGTTCTCGAAGGAAGACGTCGAGGAGCACAAGAAGTGGGTCTGGGGCCTGCTCGAGGAGTCGTTCGCGCGCGCGAAGGACTACGTGCCGAGCCACCGCGAGTGGCTCGCGTCCGCATGGGACGGCTTCAAGACGCCGAAGGAGCTCGCGACCGAGATCCTGCCGCACCTGCCGACCGCGGTCGACGAGACCCTGCTGAAGCACATCGGCACGGTCGTGTCGTCCCCACCCGAGGGCTTCACGGTCCACCGCAACCTCAAGCGCATCCTGGCCAACCGGAAAAAGACCGTCGACGAAGGCGCCGGCATTGACTGGTCGACGGGTGAGGCGCTCGCGTTCGGCTCGCTCGTGGCCGAGGGCTACCACGTCCGCGTGTCCGGCCAGGACGTCGAGCGCGGCACGTTCTCGCAGCGCCACGCGGTCCTGCACGACCAGGAGTCCGAGAACACGTACACGCCGCTGAAGCACGTCGCGACGGACCAGGCCGCGTTCGACATCTCGAACTCGTCCCTGTCCGAGTACGGCGTGATGGGCTACGAGTACGGCTACTCGCTGACGTCGCCGGACGCGCTCGTCATGTGGGAGGCCCAGTTCGGCGACTTTGCCAACACGGCCCAGGTCATCATCGACCAGTTCATCGCGTCCGGCGAGGCCAAGTGGGCGCAGCGGTCCGGCCTCGTGCTCTCGCTCCCGCACGGCTACGACGGCCAGGGCCCCGAGCACTCGTCCGCGAGGATCGAGCGCTACCTGCAGCTCGCGAACGAGGACCCGCGGTTCTTCCCGTCCGAGGACAAGCTCCACCGCCAGCACCAGGACGCGAACATGCAGGTCGCGTACCCGACCACGCCGGCGAACCTGTTCCACCTGCTCCGTCGCCAGATCCACCGACAGTTCCGGAAGCGTATGTCTTTTTTCTTTTGTTTTGTGCTCATGGGAGATGGCGAAATGGTTACTGACATGCTTCGTTCACAGCCCTTATCCTCTTCTTCTCGAAGGCACTGCTGCGACACCCGCTTGCCCGGTCTAGCCTGACCGACTTCACGGGCGACGCGCACTTCCAGTGGATCATCGAGGACCAGTCCGTCGTGCCCAAGACCGAGACGAAGCGCGTGATCCTGTGCAGCGGCCAGGTCTACGCGGCCCTGCACCGGACACGGGAGGCGAACAAGATCGACGACACGACCATCATCAAGATCGAGCAGTTCCACCCGTTCCCGTGGGCGCAGCTCCGGGACGCGCTCGACGCGTACCCGAACCTGACCGACATCGTGTACTCGCAGGAGGAGCACCTCAACGCGGGCGCGTGGACGTACGTCTTCCCGCGCCTGCAGACGCTGCTGAAGGAGACCGCGCACTACAAGGACTTTGACGTCCGCTACGCCGGCCGCGAGATCTCGGCGTCCGTCGCGGCGGGCAACAAGACCGTGCATCACAACGAGGAGGAGGCCTTCCTGAAGGCCGCCTTCCAGTTGTAAGGACAAGAAAAGAACGGAAACGGGAGTGAGTGAGTGAGTGAGTGAGTGAAAACGGACATGGTGGGATATTCATACTTTTGAGGGCGAGCCATAGCTTGGTTTTTGTGTTTTTGTTGTCATTTTGATCTTTAATGAACCTGTTTTTACTTGTACTCTTAGTATTTTTGCACTCGGCTTCCTTCAGGTGGAGAATAATAAAAGTGATGGTACCACTTAATTATTTGAATCTTTACGACATATAACTACAGTTGTCCTCCATACGACGACAACGAGCTTGATTCCGTTCATATCAACGACATATATCAAATCATTCTATTAATGCATATAAACTAATAAAGGAAGAGCAAAAAAAATGTACGTTCCGCCGCCCAACGAGAAACCCGGCCGCAAGTAGAGCGCGGGCCGCGCTTGATGCGCTGGACGACAGGACGAGAGACTTTCGCTCTGAGGCGACCTTGAGCACGCAGAGCCGTCAGAGGACGGCGTGAAAGACTGTGGAGGCGGAGCAATGAGATTTAAAAGAATAAAAAACAAAGAAAATCAATCCGTGACTCTTAGGTGCCTGTTGGTTATTTTAGACATTGTTGAAGAAGAAGAAGAAAAAAAAAAAAAAAAGGAGGAAAAATTTTGGGTTTTAAATGCTGAATGGGAGGAGCGGGAGGAGGGTAACCTCGTTAGTCGAACCGAATCCACCGAGAATGAGCATGTTGCCAACTCCATCGTAAACATGATGCTTGCTTGCAGTTCGACTCTTTACGACGTAAGGGGGGAGCCGCGTTGCATTCTTGTGGGCGCGTGGTACGAGCATGCAAGCATCCGACGCAGCCAGCGAGGTGAAGACATGCGGGCGACATAATGCCAGCGACATAATGCCCGCGCCAGGAGCAAAGTAACTACGAGATCCCGCGTAAGAGCGAGAGACGAGGAAGAGTGGTACATAGCAATTGAGTAAAAGTGCAAGCAGCATCTGCGGAGTTAGTGGCCAGAACCAGCAAGTTCAAACTCGACTTCGACCTCCTCGCCTCTCACTCTCTGCCTCAATGTTCGTGATGCCATCCAAATATTAGAGGACAACAGGCGCACTGTAGACTATGACTACATTAAAAGAAAAAGACGCGGTCCGTATGCGCCAGCCATACAAACAGCGAGCTGTCGCCGTAACACCGCGTATCCGCGGATCAATACGAATGGAGTCTAAGTCCATGCGGCGTTGCTATCTTCACAACTGTGGTCGCAGGTGCGTGCCCGCTCTGTGGGCCTTGTTCGGCCAGACGACCTCCGCCCACAGGGCTTGGATACATAATACATACCAGAATACCCTTGGAAGGCCGACAGATCAAGACCAAAGACTCGTGCGAACGTGCCGGGTTTATTATTAAGAACAAGCAAAACGCCATTGAAGCTTATATACCCTCACGCACTCACTGACTAAGTCTTACCTACTGATTTGCCATACACGGCCCCGTCTCTCGTGTGTTTGTGGCTTCAACAACTCGTTTTTCTTGCTGGCCCCTTGTCCGTCTCTTCTTGCATTTTTCGTCTCGCCGTCCTCTTCGGGACCACGTCGCGTCGCTCTTAATCTGCTGATGCTGGACATCGTCAGAGACAGCTGGGGCGCGCAGGTCCTGCGGCATCTGTCCGGCCGCCGCCTGTTCCCGTACCCGGAGGACCTCCCGGGGTTCGAGTTCCCGCCGTTGGCATCTCTATCGTCGTCATCGTCGTCACCAGCGGCGCCGGCGGCGGGGTACCTTGAAGCGGCGGCGAATGGCGAGGACGAGAAGCACGCCGCCGATTCGGCCGGCGTCGTGACCACGGGCGGCGCGACAGCGACACCAACCACATCTACAACCACAACTACAACTACAGCAGCGGCGACAGACAGCAGCGACGAGAAGGCCGACGATGCCATCGAGCCGGAGGCGTCCGCGATGGCGCGGATCGCGGCCGACCACCTCGTGACCTGGTACGGCCCGGCCGACGCGGCGAACCCGCGCAACTGGACGCGGCGGAAGAAGGTGTTTGTCGTGTGCGAGGTCTGCATGCTCACGTTTGCGTGCTACGTCGGCGCGTCCATCTACGTGCCCGGCACGCCGCAGCTCGCGGCCGAGTTCGGCGTGAGCGAGATTGTATCGTTCGTGCCCCTGACCGTGTTCATCCTCGGCTACGGCCTCTCGTATGTCTTTGTCCTCCTTTTGCAGTTTGTGGGATGGTAGTTCTTACAGGTGGCAGGCCGCTCGTGTTTGCGCCGCTGGCGGAGCTGCCGATGGTCGGCCGCAACTGGGTCTACCTGCCGGCGCTGGTCGTGTTCATCCTCTTACAGATCCCGGCCGGGCTCGCGCCCAACATCGGCGCGCTCGTCGGCGCGCGCTTCGTCGGCGGCCTGTTCGCCTCCCCGCCGCTCGCGAACGCGGCCGCCACGATCGGCGACATGCTCGGCCCGGACGAGCTGCCCTACGGGCTCGCGTTCCTCGCGGTCTGCACCATCGCCGGGCCCGTGACCGGCCCGTTCTTTGGCGGCGTGTTCGCGCAGGTCAAGGGCTGGCGCTGGACGTTCTGGCTGCTGTCCTGGCTCGCGGCCGCGTGCTTCTGCGTCCTCGTCTTTTTCCTGCCCGAGACGTCCGAGACCGCGATCCTGTGGCGGCGCGCGCGCCGGCTGCGGCGGGCGACCGGCGACGGCATGTTCCACACCGCGGTCGACAGCGTCTGCGCCGAGTACACGACGGCGCGGTTCATGCGGGCCGCGTTCGTGTGCCCCGTCGCGGTCACGTTCCTCGAGCCCGGCGTGCTCGCCGTGAACGTCTACACCGGGTTCGTGTACGCGGTCATCTACACGCTCTACGTCGCGAACCCGCTCGTCTACCACGCCGGCCACGGCTTCAACGCGATCGAGACCGGCCTCGTGAGCTGGGGCGTGCTCGCCGGCGCGGTCGCCGCGTTTGCCGCCTACGTCGTCGTCCTGCGCACGTACCTCGTGCCGCGGATCGCGTGCCGGCGCGCGCCGCCCGAGACGCTCTTCCGCGTCGGCCTCGTCGGCGCGCCGCTCCTGCCCTGCGGCCTGCTCGCGCTCGGCTGGACCGCCACGCGCGCCGTGCCGTGGCCCGTCCCCGTCGTGGCGACCTGCGTGCTCGTCGCGGCCGGCTACACGGTCTTCCAGGCCGCGTACTCGTACTACGGGCTCGCGTACCCGCGCGCGCTCGGCGCCGTCTTCGCCGGCAACGGCCTCTGCCGCGCGCTCGTCGCGGCGGGCTTCCCGCTGCTCGCGCCGCCGCTGTTCGCGAACGTCCGCGCCGGCGGCACAACGGACGACGGCGCCGCGAAGTTCCCGATCGCGGGCGGCATGTCCGTCCTGGCCGGCATCGCGGCGGTCATGGTCGTCGTGCCCGTGTTCATGCTCAGGTACGGCCGGCGGCTGCGTGCGCGGTCAAAGTACGCGGACTAGGCCCTGGGGGCTGGAATGTGTGTGTTGCATGATACAGGTCTCATTAGAATTAGATTAATGCAAAAAAAACAAAATAAAAAAAAAAGGATACATAAGACAGATGGAACAAAAAAAGAAAACAGAACCAGCGCCGCCCGTAGACCAACAATTGGAATCTAAAATCGCAGAGTCGCCAACCGACAGATTACACACACAACAAAGTGGACAAAAAGAAAATACAGGGAAAGATCACCAATAAAACTACACACACGACCGAATGTTACTTCATGCTGGATGCCAATATGATAAAACCGCCCGAAAAATAAAACAAGAGAGACAACTAGGGGAAGGGCAACTAGCCGAAGATGACCTCGTTGGGGAGCAGGGCCCAGATGCCGCCGACGACGGCGAGGACGGAGCCGACGGCGATGGCAAAGACGTCGAAGGCGACCTCGAGCGTGCTGAGCGTGTGCTGGTGGGCCGGGTAGTGCCGGCCGGCGGCGGCGTGGATGTGGTAGGACGCGGACGAGGCCGAGGAGGCGGACGAGGACGCCGACTTTGAGTTGCCCGGCCCAAAGATCTTGAGGTAGAACGCGAGCGGGAGGACGATGCAGATCGTGAAGCCGAGGGCGGAGCCGACGAGGGCCATGATGCGGTCGAACGCGGGGAAGACGATGGCGATGGCGACGATGAGGAGGTTGATGACGACGCGGATGGACGCGCGCGCGACGGCCGGCGACTTTGCAAAGTTGATGAGCCGGCGGACGGGGTGGCGGCGGACGGGCGGGTCGAGGATGTCGAACGAGGACGAGAGCAGGCCCTCGCCGTCGTCCTCGACGGTCGGCTGGAGCTCGAGCGGCGCGGGCGCGTCGGACACGCCGAGGAGGACCTCGAACGTCGTGATGATCGGGCGGGCGTTGAGCGGGGTCTTGGACAAGGGGATGAAGGCGATGAGGACGATGATTGCGATGGAGAGCGAGCGGGGGAAGCCGGGCGTGTTGAGGATCGTGTTTGTGACCTCGTCCGTGACGTACTCGTTGCCAAACATGAGCAGGCCGAGGATGCCCATGGAGGCGTCGACGATGAAGGTGAAGATGTAGGAGATGTTGAGGCAGCGCTGGAACTTGTAGGGGTGGCGCATGTCGCGGTAGACGTTGGGGAAGACCGAGTGGCCGCACCAGGGGGCCATGAGGAGGCCGAGCGAGAGCGGGACGGCCTTCCAGTTGGAGGGCATGATCGTGGACGGCATCGGGTGCCAGAGGGTGCCGGGCTGGGTCGTCTTGACGAGGCCGTCGACAAAGACGATGATGAGGATGCCGAAGGTGGACGTGATGCCGAGGATGGACGAGAACGAGAGCACGGACAGGGGCAGGAACGAGAGCGGGGTGAGGAGGGCGAACGCGAGCAGCTTGAGCGCGGTCTTGGAGAGCACGCCGGGGAGGAGGGTCGCGATCGAGTCGGCAAAGAGGACGACGAGGGCGATGCAGGCGCCGAGGAGCTCGAGCGAGAAGAGGAGGGAGGTGAGGAGGCGGGCGCGGGCGCCAAACGCGGCGTAGGCGATGTCGGCGTAGGTGACGAGGGTCGGGTCGGTGTCGAGGCAGCGCGCGAGGACCTTTGCCGTGTAGAGCGTGATGGCGGCGGCGGCGACCATGAAGATGCAGCCGAAGAGCCAGCCGGCGTAGGAGAGCGCGAGCGGGAGGGAGAGCAGGCCGATGCCGATGAGGACGTTGACGGAGTTGAACACGGTCTGGGGCGCGGTCGAGCGGCCGGGGACGACGAGGACGCGGCCCTTGGACTGGTCGACGAGGACGCGCTGGCCGCCGCCGATGAGCGTGTCCGCGTTCTTGGTCGGGATGGGGGCCGTGACGGACGGCCGGCGCGAGCCGCGGCGGAAGGCGGCGGGGTGGATCAGGCCGGCGGCGGCGGCGGCGGACTCGGCCGAGGCGGGCGAGCCGGCGAGCATGGCCGCGGCGGCGGTGGTTGCGGCATCGAGGCCGGCGGTGTGGTGGGCGGACGCGGGCGGCAGGTCGGAGGGGAGCGGGAGGGGGAAGAGGGGGTCGGACTCGATCTCGCCGTACTCGTCGACGTCGTCGTCGTAGTCGTCGGCGTCGACGAGGGCGTGGGCGGCGGTGTGGTCCGCGTGGTTGAGGGCGTGGTGGTCGACGTCGTCGTCGTCGTCGTCGTCGTCGTGTGCGAAGGGCGACTCGTCGTAGCCCGCGGTCGCCGGCGCCTCTGCGGCGGCGCCTGCGGTGGTGGTGGAGTGTGCGGCGGCGGCGGCGCTGTGGGCGGCGGCGGCGGCGTGGGCGTGGGCGAGCTGGCGCTGGGAGGACGTCCTTCGGAAGAGGAGCGGGATCGCGTCGCGGGCGGACTGGACGCCGGCGGGCAGGGAGAAGACGGCGGGCTGGGACGCGAGCGAGAGGGGCGCGTCGAGCACGAGGAAGGCCTGGGCGCGGGTGTAGGACGACGCGAAGCGGTCGAGCGAGTTGACGCCGCCGGCGAAGCGGAGCGAGTGGGCGATGGACTCGCGGCGGTGCTGGACCGCGATTGCCGGGGGCGTGTCGGGCATGTTTTGGTGAGGAGGAGGAGGAGGAGGAGGAGGAAAGAAGAAAGAGAAAAGAGAGAGAAAAGAGAGAGAAAAGAGAGAAGAAAAAGAGAAAAAGAAAGAGCACAAAAGGCAAGAACAACAAGACCAAAGCAAAGATCAAGAAGAGAACAAGAAGAAGAAGAAGAAACGCAAAAGCCGAATGCGGTTTAGGCGTGGCTGGTGGCGGGATGGCTGGTGCGTGGGGCTCTGGCCCGGTCCTGGCCCGTGCGGGTTCCGCCCCCTCTAAAATGCGCCGCACCGCTCCATTGGGCCCGGCCCCTGACAAAATTTTCTCTGTGGCTGAGCAGGCTTGGCGCCAGAACAGGCGCGCCTGATTGGCCGGACACGGTTCTCAGGGGCCGGGCCCCAAAAGTCAGGTGATGATAGCGGCGCACGTGCCGCACGTGACTCGCGTGACTCCGTGACCCCGCGTGACCGCACGTGACTGGCCTGTCCTGCCTTCCGACGTCCAGCTCACCACAAACAAAACACAACAGACTAAACAGAACAAACAACAAACTACCGCCGGGGAGGACCAGAACCCGCAAGGCCGCGCTGGTCGAGCTTGAGCCGGAGCAGGTCCGGCTGCGGACACGCAATCGCGCGGCTGCTCGCGTCGCCCGCGTACATGCGCGCGCAGCACGCGTACAGCGCGTCGATCGCGCCCGCGCACCGCTCCTCGCTGTAGTTGCGTCGCCGGAGGCAGTCTATAACACAGGACGAGGACGGTCAGCTGCTGCGCTGGTTCCAGACGAACCCCCGCTCCGTCGCGGCTACGTACCTTGGATCGCGCACGCCTCTGCGTGGCACACCGTCGGCGAGGGCTCCGTCATTCTTGTCTTGCGGGGAGAGTGTGTGCAATTGTGTAAAGAGTAGTCTCCGTGCGGATGTGGAGGACTCGAGAAGTGCTCGTCCGAGTGAAAGACTTTCGCTGACTCTCTCGGAGAGGGTCTTGTGGTCATGCTCGTCCCTGGCCAGCCTCTCTCGGCTCCCCCTTCCATATATCCCCTCGAGAAACCGTCCTCCGCACAATGGCAACAGACGCACCCGAACACGCACAGTTCGCGTTCCAGCGGGTGTCGGACTCGTTTGCTGCTCCGGCCGCGCCGGCAGGCGACGCTGATCCCGCGCCGGCCGCTGCCACCGCGGTCGATCCGTCCACGGCAGAGCCAACACCGACGGAGACTACTACGACCTCGACCTCGACCGAGACCACCACAGCAACGGCAACCACAACGACATCGCCGCCCGACGACGGCGCCCGCCTCCTCGAAGACCTCAAAAAGCAGGCCGCCCGCGCCAAGCGCTTCGGCCGCGACACGGCCGAGCTCGACAAGCTCATCGCCCGCGCCGACAAGTTCGGCACCCACACCCTGACCGCGACCAAGACCGCCGCGCTCGCCCGCGTCGACAGCGCCCTGCCGCCCGACCACGCCGCCGCAGGCGGTCGCGACCGTGGCCACGGCCGGCCGCGGCGGCAGCAGCAGCACTCGGCCGGCGTCCGGAAGGCCCCGTACGAGCGGCCGGCGTCGTCCAAGACAAAGCCGACTGAGGAGGACCTTGCAAAGATGCAGAAACGCGCGGAGCGGTTCGGCAGTGCAAAGTAGGTCCATTGTGAATTTAGTCTGTTTTCTGCCACGATACATGCTGCGTGTTGTCTTGTGTATACTTGTGTAAAATACAATTGGATATGTAAATTATAAATAACATCTCGCTGCGCCTCCCTTCAATTGACGAGTTCGGTTGCGGTTCCGCCGCACAAACGTTTTGCATCACCAGCCTGATACATATATAACAACCCCGTCCTCCAGATCCTCCAGATCCTCCAGAGCTCCTATCTTCTCGTTTACTCTCCTGCCCTCCTCCACGACATGGCCCGGCGCAAAGCATCCCACTCCCGCATCATCGCGTCGTACGTGTTCGACTACGCCCTCCTCGTCGTCCTCGCCGGCGTCTGGTCCTACATCTCGACGCTCGAGCCCAACTACTCCCGGTTCTCGCTCACCGACATCACGCTCCAGTACCCGATCGCGACGCCCGAGACGGTCTCGTACGTCGCCGCGTGCCTGATCGCGGTCGTCGCGCCCGCCGGCATCATCGTGCTCTGGGCCGTCGTGCTCGACTACTTCCGCTTCCGCACGCCCCTGCGCGCCCGCCTGTGGGAGGCCAACGCCGGCATCCTCGGCCTCGGCCTCTCGCTCGTCCTCACCATCGTCTTCACGTCCTCGCTCAAGGGTATCGTCGGCCGGCCCCGGCCGGACTCGATCGCGCGCTGCCAGCCCGACGTGGACGCGACGGACGCGAGCCCCTACGGCCTGTCCACGATCGAGATCTGCACCCAGACCGACCGCAAGGTGCTCGCCGAGGGCTGGCGCTCGTGGCCGTCCGGCCACAGCTCGACCTCGTTCGCGGGCCTCTTCTACCTCTCGCTCTACCTCGCCGGCAAGCTCTGCCTGTACGACACCAAGGGCGAGGTCTGGAAGCCCGTCCTCGTCATGCTGCCGTCCCTCGCCGCCGCCGCGGTCGCGACCTCCCGCGTCAAGGACCGCCGCCACCACGGCACCGACGTCCTCTCCGGCAGCCTCATCGGCATCGCGACCGCCTGGCTCGCCTACCGGCTCTACTTCCCGCCGCTGTCGGACACGGCCGCCCAGGGCCGCGCCTGGAGCATGCGCCGCTGGGGCGAGTCCAAGGTCTCGCCCGCGGTCCAGGGCGACGAGCTCGACGACATCGACGGCGGGCCCCTGCCCCGCCGCGGTGGCGGCGCGTCCGCGTCCGCGTCCGCCTACGACACCGACAACGTGTTTGACGACCGCCACCGGCTCGGCGGCAACTCCATCGACGACGAGGAGGCCGATCTCGAGAACACGCCGCCGCCGCAGTTCCGCCGCCGCCAGCAGACGGGCGGCTTCGAGCCCGCCACGACGACCGCGACGGCCGGCTCGCCGAGCCAGTACGCGCGCGCGTACGTGCCTGAAGAGTATGAGCTTGTTAACATCCCCGACCGGTCGTTGACGAGACAAGCCGCCGCCGCCGCCGCCGCCGTCGCCGCACCGAGATATGATGCCGCCGCGCCGTACGGTTCCGACGCGGAGAGCGAGTTCCGATACAGCGCCGAGTCCCTGCCACCGAAGGTGGCAAGGGCGGACGCGTAGTTGTTGATAGGCCAGGCGGCGGCGGCGGCGTCTCCATCGGCGTCGGCATCGGCGGCAGCGGCGGCACATCCTCGCCAACGACCGCGTTCTTGCATTTTCAGACGGAGCGTTTGGCTAATCTTCGTGCCCCTCGTCTCTTTTTTCTTTTCCGTTCGGCTTTGCATTGTATAGATCCACATATAACCCACAACTCGCGTACCCGCCGGTGCGCTCGTACGAGGACACGCCCGCGTACGCGCCCGCGCCGACGACCGCCACGCCGCCGCCGCCGCCGCCGCCGGCGTCGAAGCACACGTTCCTCACGCGCGACGCGGCCGAGTAGCGATGATGCGCGACACACCGTGCCGCGTCCTGCCCCGCCCGTGCCGTTTGACGGGCGGCCGGCTGTCTTTTCCCACATAGAAGCCATAGTATGTACTCTGTATGTTATAGTAACCGGCAACTGCCCCCGCAGTTGACTGCGAGATTGGTTTTGTTTTGTCGATTGGCGTTTTGTCCTTTTCTAGTCATAGTTTTGGCATGTGATATGTATAGATATATGTAGGCGGAAAAATAGAACAGACAAGTTTTGAAGTGGTCCCATAGACCCACAACTAGCAGGTGAGAAAAAAAAAAGGGCATATCGCATATCATACTACTAACACAAGACATGGTAGAACGGGGCAAAAAGGCAAACCGCTATAAAGAGAACACAGCCACACAGGTCACAAAGGCTTTAAAAAAAACATTCGAAACTCCAAAAGTCTTCTCGAGAGAGTGTGTAATAGGACATAAGAGGAACACAAGAGCAACATTCGCGCTACACAAAAGCCATACGGAACAGGCAAACAGGCAAAACGAGGTGGAGGAAAAAAATAGAAAAAAAAAAAAAAAACGAGAAAATAGCAAGACAAGCCGGTAGGATCTACTATATAACGTCTGCAATTTTGATGGATCATTTCGACAGTACATACATAAAACCTATAGTAATAATAAAATACTCCGTTTTGCAAAGCCAGTCCCCCCGGGGGGCAAGTTGTGAAGCGGAGACGCGCTTTGCGGGCGTGGGGAAGAAAGGAGCCGTCACGAACTTGAACGCGCGTCCACCTTTATACATGAATTATTTGAGATGTGTGACTTTAGAACGATCCTCCGCCAATCTGATTGGTGATCGTTAGCATCGTGGAATACAAAAGGTGCCTCGCAAAAGGAGAACACGTACCTGCTCCTGGTGGACCTCGAGCGTGTCGCCGTCCTGCATGCCCAGCTGTACATCCGCGCGTTAGCATCTCGCCATTTGTGGATTCTCAGAATAGTACTACTGCCGGTGCTGCTGCTGCTGCATTGAGGAGCCATAGACTTGAAAATTGGTGATTTTGCGGCGTCGCGATTGTCACGCGTCGAGACGCACCGCTCCACCACGAATCCACCTCAAAGTCCGCCTTCAAAACTAGCAGCAGCAACGCCATCTCAACCACAAAAAAAATTACGGCAAGGAGGATGCATGCAGAAACAAAAAAGAAAGAGACATACCGAATCGGGCGTGTCGGTCTCGGTGACGCGATCGCCGTCGTACAGAAACCGCAGGCTGTTGCGCGCCTTGCCCTGGCGCTCGCAGAACGTGTCGATCAGCTTCTTGAGCGCGGTCGACCGGCGGATGCGGAAGAAGACCTCGTTGTTGTTGTCGGTCACCTTGATGTTGAGGTGCTCGCCCTGGCCGGCGGCGCCGCCCGCGGAGCCCTCGGGCTTGACCTGGCCCGCGGCGCTGCCGCTGCCGGTCGGGGTCTCGGAGTCGTCGGCAGCCATCGTGTGTATGTGTGTGTGTGAAGAGAGTTGTTGTGTGCGGGCGGGTTGGCGAGGGGGGTGGTGGTGGTGATGAGGAAGGCAGGACGGACAAGAGAAGGAGCTGGAAAAGGAAAAGCACGTCGAACTCAAATTGGCGATGAAAACGCGTCGAGTTTCGCTGCTCAAATCCGCGTCGCGGCCGCGCCCTTGTCCGTGCTCTTGTCCGGTTTTTTATATCTGCAGCAAGCGTAATACAAAATTGCCATGATATATTCCCTTTTTTGTTCTTTTTTGAATGCCTTTGCGACAATGCATGCGGGACATGCCCAGCGAGGGCAGAGAAGCACGGGGTAAGGGCTTTTTAGAAGCTGGGGTTCAGCAACTTCTCGAACCTCATCAAGTCCACGGTCCCTCACCATATTGATCTGGCCAGACCTGCTCGTGCAATGGCTGTTCTGGAAGAGATACCGCCGGAGTCGGTGGACACTCCACCGGACCGCGCCGCCGACGCCGCTGCGTCGGGTTCGCGATCATCCACACAGCCGTCGCCGGTGCCCGCCCCACCACCGCCATCAAGTTCGCCATCTTCACTACAGTCACCAGCAGCCACCACAACCACCACCACCACCACCGCCGCCATTGACAGCACATCGGACGCGGCACCCGGGACAACTCCCGCGACAGACGCGGCCGAGCTGCCCCGCTTCCCACCCGAGCAGGAGGCCGCGCTCCTCGCCGAGGCCGACGCGCTCAAGGCGCGCGGCAACGCGCTCTTCCACGACGCCGACTACGCCGCCGCGATCGAGACCTACACGGCCGCGCTCGCGACCTGCCCCGCGTACCTCGACCCGCCGCGCGCGGTCCTGCACGCGAACGTGGCCGCCTGCCGGCTCAAGCAGCAGGACTACGCCGGCTGCGTCGCGGCCTGCACCGAAGCCATCGCGCTCGCGCCCGCCTACGCAAAGGCGTACGTGCGCCGCGCGGCCGCGAACGAGCACGTCGCCTCCTGGACCGCGCTCCAGGCCGCCGCCGACGACCTCGCCCGCGCGCACGAGCTCGCACCCTCGCGCGAGATCGCGGCGGCACTCGCGCGCGTGCGCCCGCTCGTCGACGTGGCCCGCAAGAAGGAGACGGACGAGATGGTCGGCAAGCTCAAGGAGCTCGGCAACGGCCTGCTCAAGCCGTTCGGGCTCTCGACCGACATGTTCAAGATGGCGCCGGACGGCAAGGGCGGCTACAGCATGAACTTTCAAAAGTAATAGCCGGGAAGAAAGAAATAAATTTAATATTATTGGCATTATACTTGGTGTATTTCAGGGTCTTTTGTTGGTTTTCTAATTGCTTGTCTGTTGCTATCTGTAGAATCACATCATAATCATCGGGCACTCGGATCGCGGACGCAGCTTTACCTTGTAATCATCGCAAACGGCGTATCAAACACCCTCGTAACCGCAGCCTAGAAATAAACAAAAAGGGAGTTTCAATATGCAAGATCAAACAGTAGCTGTTCCATCTCGACGCAAACAGGAAAAGATCGTATACCAGCACTTTCTCGCCCACATGCTCGGCCAGCCTCTTTCGGCGCTCGTCGTCGCCGGCATCGATAAACGGCCTGAGACCCCCGTACGTCTTCAGGATCTCCTGGGCCGCGTATCCGTTCACGCCCGCATTTCGCAGAAACCGCTCCCACTGTTAAGCAAAAAACTGGTTAGCAAAGAGGCCCTTCACAGCAAGATCAAGTTGAGGGGCAAGAGTGAGGACCGTGGTCTCGACGTCGGCCACGCCGGCGCCGCGGCCGCCGAACCGCCGCACGATGTCGACGATCCACCGCACCGCGCCGATGTTTTGGTCCGCCGCCGCGCCGGCGGCCGCGGCGGCAAGAAACACGCGGCCTGCGCCGGCCATGCCGCACATGAACTCGGCGAGCGCGTCAAAGTCGCTCTGGCTCCGCATGGCGCCCGCCAACGGCGACATCAGGACCAGCGCGAACAGGCGCTCGGTCCGGCGCGCCATGCGCAAGCAGTGCGCGAGCGCGACGCGCGAGCCGTCCGCGCCGCGCTGCGCGAGCATGACGAACGGGAACACGACGACGCCGCAGGCGGCCGACACGAGGATGTCGGGCTCGTCCGCGCCGTAGTCGCGGTCGACGGCCGCGAGGCCGTGCTCGGTCGTGCACGCTATGACGTCGCGGTAGATGTCCCTGTGCCGGCCGACAAACGCCGTGTTGAAGATCACCACGCGCGGCGGCGTCAATGGTGCCGCCGCGGTTGCGGTCGTCAGCGCTGCCAGGGCGGCGTGGTGTTCGGCTTCGGCGACAACATGCGCGGCAGCCCTGCGTGCATGCCCCTCGTCCTTGTCGTGGTCGTCACCGGACTCCTTCGTGGTGTCAGCTTCGGTTTCATCGTCGGCTTCAGCGACAGAGTACAGAAAGAAAGGGTTCACTGGCAACCCTGAGGCCGTGGCGGTGGGCACATCATTTGCACCCGCCGTGCTGCTCAAGCGGCGCCATGCAATGAGGTCGTCGAGAGACTCCACTCCGTTCTGATGCTCATCCTCGCTTCGCGGTGCGTCGTTATCGCTCAGCTCCCAGTCCTGCGCACTGTCTCTCGCGTACACAGGCTCAAACTCCTCTCCGCCCGCGCTCGCATCCACCACTTCCGCCGACACGGGCACGTCGAGATCGTCCGCCGCGCTCAAGGCGCCGACCACGGTCTCCTTGCTCGCGTTGAACGGCTTCCACCGCATGTGCCAGTCGCCCGGCGCAGCGGCATCCGCCTTGGTGCCGAGCCGGCGCCAGCTCGGGACGGTCGTGCGCACGTCCGCCAGCGCCCGCGGAAACGCCCGCGAGACGCGCTGCCGCCGCTGCTGGGCGGTCTCGAGCACGGCGACGTCGGGCACGTCCATGCGCAGCCTGTGCTCGGACTCGAGCAGGCGGTCGTGCTCGAGCATGCCCCGCACGCCGGCCGCGCTCAGCTGCAGTTGTGAAACGAGCCGCGTATCGTGGCTGTCGACCTCCATGGCCGCAGCTCGTCCGAGTCTTGCCTCCGACTCGGCTGCCGTGTCGTTCTCGTCATCGCAGCCGAGACGCCGTCGAGATGCCCTGCCCTCCTCGCGGGCAAGCAGCGGGCTCGAGAAATACGGCGGCCGTGGGCGCTTGATGCCGCCACCGCCGGCGTCTGCCGGGCTCGTCGTCGTCGCCGATGGCGGCGGCGTTAAAAACTCGGCGACGGACGTCAACGGACTGAGCGTTTCGTCGGCCAGGTTGTCCGACGGGAACGACACGGACATGTCTGCCGCGCTTGCCGTGGAGTCGTCGCCCTCGCGCATGAGCTTGCGAATGTCGATTCCCGGAGCGCGCTTCGGTGGTGTCGCGGGCAAGAGCAGCGGCGAGGACAGCCTGGCGTGGCTGATAGGAAGCGGTCCTGTAGGTAAAGAGGGCTCGTGCAAGACGACCCGGATTGCGTCAACCTCGGTCACTGGAGCGGTCATGTTGGACAGGTACGCGAGGACGTCTCGTGTGACCTCAAGCCTCTCGTCGGCCGCGGTCCAGCTCGCGTGCCGTACAATATTCTCGCTCATCGGGACTTTTCCCCCGCCTTCGAGCGGGAACAGGCGCATGGGTCCCATGTACGCGAACGGCGACACGCGGTCGAGGTAGACCTTGGTCTGAGTATCCCCGCGTCTCAGGAGCGGGTGCTCGGCCCGCATCTGTTCGACTTCGACGCCCACTAGCGCGTCTAGGTATACGTATGTGAGGGTATTCGTCTCGTTCGCGATCTCGCCCTCGTCCTCCTTCGTCGCTGCGGGCGTCGACCGTGCGATGGCGGCTTGCAGCTTTCGCGGGACATGGTACTCCTCGTTCCGCATCCACAGACGCACATCTCGCTCGATCGCCGCGGCAGTTGTCGCGTTCCATGGCGAGCACGCGACGATCGAGGGGACAGGCTGCTGCTGTAGCTGCCGGTCGGCGTCCGATATGTAGCGCTCGAAACGAACCGCAGTCTCGTGGTCGCTGGCGAGGCCGTGAGTGCGCGCATGCCGCAGGATCTCGTTACTCGTTTCGTACGCGGTCGTCATGGTTGATGACTACAAGATATCGTCGAGCACTGCACAAACCAGATTGTAACGCGACGCGTCTCGGATCAAACCCGAGGTGGTCCCAAACCGAGATCCGAGGACGAGATCCGAGGGCAAAGATTAGAAGCCACGTGCCAGTCACGTTGGCCCGCACGGGCCCGGGTGGTTGCAACCGCAGTACGAACTCAGAACAGGGACTCCGCCGGATCTGATTATAGAGGGGCCAGTCGGTTCGAACTGTCACACCAAGAATAAACAAAGTCCACCTTCGCCCAAGCATTCCACCATTCCACACATAACCCGCCGAGACTTTCCCAGAGACAGGAATAACAACAAAACAAAAAAACAACAACAACAACAGCAGCAGCAGTACTGGTCAGAGACTTGTCTAAACCCCGTGGACGCGCAAGAGAGTATGTACGCAGTGCAGTGGCTGTGCCAGTTGTGCTAGCATGCCGGGAGTGTGTTGGCTGATTGACTGCTGCACATGTCGATCCATGCTTGCTTATCAGCAGCGCTTTACCAGAGGAACACAGAATGCGACGGCGGTTTATCTGCCATGTCAGACAGCGCAAGGCAGGGAGCTGTTTCGCTGTGCTACATAAATACGCTGATCCATAAAGGCCAGTGATATCGCCGACAAGTACCACGGCGCCGTGCCCGTCCAATCGTCGGCCACCGCACACACTCGTGCAGACCGCTGCCCCCAGGACTCACCGCAGCTCCTTCTCTGCTCCCGTGGCCGGCCAGGTCCAGGTCGGCGGATATCATGCAACCAAACAACACGCAGGTCAAACAAAGGTCAGACAAACAGTGAACATTCGGATAGCGCATCCGGCCACGCTCGCCACGCACAAACCCCGGGCCCTGTGTCAGAACCACGCCGCCCAAAAGCCTGCGAACCGCGAACTGGCTGGCCTGGCCGGTCCCGCAGCGGTCTAGAGCATCCACCCCAAGAGTCGAGAACGCCCCCCCCCCAGCCCACAGCCCGGCAATAAAGTGTTCCCTGCTTCCTTCTTCTCAATCACGACCGCTTATTACAAATTTCGTATCTAAAAACTCAACCGTGCGTCGGTTCGCCATCCGACCCCGCTATTCGCTATCAAATCAAATCTCTTGCCTAAACAAGCAATTTTCCGGCTAGCTCATGCCCGGCACTGTTCCAACGCTCTGCAACGCTCTACATATGATACATACATACGACGTAATGCGCAAAACCACGTAATGCGGTTTTGTCGCTTGGACGATTGGTGAAATAGAAATTCTGTATTACCACCAAGCCAGAAATTTGAAGTTTAAAAAAGGCAACTTTCGCATTTGGATTACTCGAGCAAAAGCCCCCATCGCTCCCCGGACAGAATCAAGTATGATGACTGCCAAATAGCAACAAAAAAATAAATACAGCCATGTACATAGAACAGAAGAAAAAAAATATGCCACTCTATCCTAAAAAATTATCCCAAACGAACATTAAAACGACGCACAAAAACAGACATGACGACGATGCACCTCGCCCAATTTTTTACCAGCCAAAGTTCTCGGAGTAGAACTCGACGTCGATGCCCTTCCACATGAGCGCCGCGGACGCGTTGCGCGAGGCGAGCACGAGCGGGGCCGGGCCGCACACGGCGACGGCGACCTTGTGGCCGTTGGCCGCGGCAACCGAGTCCCTGACGTACTGGTCAATGTCCGGGCGGCCCTGCTCGGCCGTGACCCAGACCTTGAAGTTGACGTTGTACTTCGGGTCCATGTCGACCCACGAGCAAAAGTCGCGCTGGGGGATGACCCAGAAAAAGTCGACCTCGACGTCGGGCATGCTGCGGGCAAGCTCGACGGCCTCGGGGTAGGAGTACGCGACACCGGCACCGCCGGCGAGCAGGATGACCTTGGAGAAGCCGTCGAACTTGGGCGGCGAGCCGTACGGGCCGTGGAACGTGACCTTGTGGTCCTGCTCCTCGGACAGGAAGAGGCTCTTGGAGAAGCCCTGGCGGGCGCGGATGATGAGGTCGAGGTGCTCCGGGTTAGGCGGCGAGGCAATCGTGAACGGGTGGGCCTGGAAGGGCGCGAGCTTGTTGATGGTCACGTAGACGTACTGGCCGGTCTGCCAGTGGATGTCGCGCATGGTCGAGTGCATGTTCATGGACAGCTTGACGGTGTTGCCGGAAAGCACGGTGGCCGAGGCGGTGACGTGGTGCGCGTTCTTGTAGCGGTTGAACCGATCCCAGAGCCAGATGACCGAGACGGTGATGCAGTAGGGGCGGCAGCGCGCGTAGTGGAAGTACAAGAGCACGATGCCGGCGACGAGGAACCACACGTGGGCGTAGAGGAAGACCTCGTACATTCTGTTGCGGGCGGGCGCGAACGAGGTGACGAGGATGATGACGAACGCGAGACCGGGCAGGCCGCCGCCGACGCCGATCATGACGGACCGCATGACCTGGTCCGCGAGCGTGCGCTTGCCGAGCGAGAAGCAGATGATGTGGCCGATGGCGGTCAGGCAGACGACGCGGCCCGAGTGGCGGTGGAGAATGTTGTAGCCCTCGTGGGACCAGCCGGTCCACTGGACGAGAAGACCGGTCTTGGAGCCGAGCAGGAACATGATGGGCAAGTTGACGACCGAGACAAGGCCGAACCGGTTGCCGAGGATCCTGGCCGTGTCGGTCGAGCCTGTTGAAACGTTATTAGACGAGGAGGCTGCGCATAACAGCCCGGCATTCCGTTGTAGACATACGGTAGAAGCAGTAGAACGCATTGAGGCCGAGGTAGCCGGCGACAACGAGCATGGTGCCGTTCGACTCGAGGTAGCGGCCCTTAGGCTGGTAGAGCAGGATCGAGCGCGACTTGCGGTAGAGGAGGTTGAGGCCGGAGGCAGGCCGGACGGACTCGCCGCTGAGCAGGGGACGCTTCTCGCCGGCCCGGGCATTCTTCATGTAGTGGCTCTTGTAGAGGTAGATGCCGGTCGCGACGAGGAAGAAGAAGCCGATGATGGCGTTGTATGTGGGCACGAACACGCGCGAGAAGGCGCGGCCTTCGAGCGGAGCAGCGGCGGCCATGGTCGAGGGAGTCGAGGGGGGTTCGATTGGGTCGAGGACGGCGGGAACTGGAGAAGGAGGGAGGAGGGGACTTTGGACGAGCGGCAGGCCCGCCGAGTAATAAGAGGACCGAAGTTCCTGGTCGTTTTCCGCCAGGTTATCAGATCCAAGCCACGTGCGGCGGGCGCTGGAAATTCCGGTCCTGCAGTCGTCTGGTTTGAAATCCGCGTCGTGTTGAAGACTCGTCCATTTTCTATTTCTAACCCGCGGTCGAGACCTCGCGGGCCCTTGAGTGGTATGTATCATATGCATCGCCAGTGGCCCCCCTTGGTTCGGCCCTCGACCGTCGACCTCCGACTTCGACCTGTATCCAGCCCTTGGGTCCCCGACAACAGCCTCCGTCACGTCTCGTCGTCCAGCAAATCGCGCCCCGGCGAGTCCCCTCACAGCCGCCGGTACCTGCAATGCCGCGATGAGCCCAGGCCCTGGCACTTTTTTAGCGTGTGGCGTGGCGCATCAGATAAAAATTTGCTCACTATTTTCGAAATGGCGTTCGTTCGAACCCGTGACGTGTGGTTCTGCAACCGTCCGTTTATTTCATGAACTCTGTCGTGCCCGTGTTCGTATTCGTTCCATCTCGTATGTGCCGGTTCGCGGTTCGCGGTTTGCGGTTCCGCGCCGAGCCTTCCCCGTATTCGGGCTCGGACCTCGACTTTTGGCCTGGACCTGGAGCGTCTCCGCTGTCTCTCTCTCGTCAGCAGAAATCTCTCTGTTCTCCTAGGACCATTTTGCCGACCTGCTTCAAGTAATTAGCCGCTCTTAATTGGAACAAGAACTGCATCGTATGTACAAAAATAACGGGGACAATCCGCCCAATTTCCCTTGGAATCAATTCTAAGGTGCGAAGTGACACAGGCCAGCTGCTTCATGGCAATTGTTGGTGATATGATACTGAAGCAACCATTCCATTTGGCTGTGCAGTGCACTACCACTCCATTTACAATAGCCTCCTGCATTATGAATTCACGTCCAGTTTCTCGTTAGACGAAGCAACATGGTGGGTGGAGTTCGCATCCGGATTGACAACTGCATTCTCCCAACACTCCATCCAGATCACATCCTCCTGCATCGCACCTCTCCAGCAAAGAATGGATATTGACCCATTTATATTGATCATCTTTAAAAACTTGACTTATAACTGCGAGCTATGTCTTGCCCTTGAAGTGCAACTTCACATGCCGCGTCAGCTGCAAGCTGGCCTCCGCCTCTTGACGCCATCCCGCTCCCGCTCTTTCCCCACGGCGTTTTGTAGACTTGAATTGAACTGGTTCGTAATTGATTTAAAATATGTTAAACTAGTTGCATATTTAAATAAGAGAAAGCATTCATCAATTTTAATCGAAACTGCAGTACACAAATCAATTTCAACACCAGGCCTTTTAGAACTCGATTTTGCCGATATCGGTCTTCTGAATCGTACCCAGCCCTGCAACCTCCTCGTAGTGACTATTATCCGTCCCATCATGAATAACGTCAGCCTGTCGCTGCTTCATTTCATCGATATAAGCCGCGTACTCCTCCCGCGGCACCCACAGACCATACGCGTTCAAAACCAGCCCCTTGCGCTTGCGATCCCACTTCCCGAGATACAAGAACGCAAACAGGGCACAGAAATCGAGCGCGTTTAAGCCAATTAGCACGTGATATCCTATTTTGTAGTGAGGCGCTTGTGGAGTCGGGAACAGCACCAGCGGGGTCCACATCGAGAAGGAGGCGCCGAGCGAGTTGCCCACCGCCGCCAGCAGGCCGCGCAGCTCCGCGTCGTCCTGGAACTCCTCCGCGGCCCACGCCAGCAGAAGCGACCACACCGGCTCGGACATGTACGCGCACAGGTTCGCAAAGAAGATCACGCCGAACGGCAGGTTCCAGACCGCGAGGAGAATGGAGCCGAGCATGCGGATGCCGGTGGCGACCATGAGCAGCGGCCAACGCATTCGAATGCGGTCAGAGATGTTCGCCATCAAGAAGCCCGTAACAAGGCCCAGACCGTAGCCGCCGGTCGGAATCAGATTGATCTGCTCGACCGAGAATCTTCCTAGCGACTTGAGCCACAGGTTGAAGTAGCTCGACGTTCCGGTAACCCAAAGCAGGACGTAAGACACCATGAACGGCCACGGCCGCCATGACTTGAAGAACATTTCAAAGAAGCGCTTCGCGGTCAGCCTCCGTGGCGACTTCTTGCCGAGCGCCTGCATCCTGAGCAGGCCGAGCTCTCGATCCTTCTGCGTCAGCCATATAGCGCGGGTGTTGTTGGGGAAATCCGGAACGCTGATGAATCCCCAGAAGGCAATCGGGAACCCCATGATGCCGTCAATAAGAAACATCCACCGCCATCCTGCACGTCCGTGAACACCATTCAGGCCGTGGTAGATACCCGTTTGAATGTATCCCGCAAACATATTCGCGGCATAGCCAGCAAGATCATAAACGCCCAACCGCTTTGCGAGTTCATCAGGACCATACCAACAGCCAAGAATATACGCAAAGCCTGGGTATGAGCACGACTCGAAAACGCCGAGCAGAAATCGAATGCCATAGATCTATGAATAGCCTGTTAGAACATACCCCATCACAACAACGCGTCAAATTTGATAGTAGCACACGTACAGTTTTTGCATTCTGTGCTGTGCTCATGACCATTACCAGAGCCGACCAAATGATCTCACATGATGGAATCCAGATCGAAGGACGGATGCGGTTGATAATGACCTGCGACGGCGTAGAACCAACGAGATACCCGATGTTAAAAAAGGTCGTAAACAGATTACGCTCCTGGCCGTACAAACTCAACTAATCGAGACGTCAATAAGTCACTAGAAACCCAAGATGGACCAAGAAGCACATACGTCTTCTTTCATTCCACTGACGAACGCATTCGAGACGTTGTTGACGTCAATAGACTTCAGGCCGTAGGAAAGCAAAGCATAACTCAGGATGAAGAGATCAAGCTTGTGAAGATATCGTCTCTCGTTCGGAGGCTTCTCGAACGAGTCCCAGATCTTGCCGAAGAACCTCTGCGCCGCGTTGGGCCGCCAGTTTGGGTCGTCCCCAAAGACGTTCTCCCGCTTCATAACCGGCGCGACGGAGTCCTCCAACTCGTTGGAGTCGACCGCGATAACCTCGACGATTCCGTTCTCTTTCTCTGCCATTGCGGGTAATGCGCCGTAATCTAGGACAGTGAATACTTGATTGTCCCTACATTGCATGGGGGAGAATCAAATTCTTATACACAGTCAGTCGGTCTTGGTGTGGATCTGGTAGATAAGGCCCGGTGTCACTATCAATATTGCCAAAGATAGGCGTAATAATAATGATATGACAGGCGATTCGTAGTATGCGATGCCACATGGAGGTCTTCTAGGGTATTGACTGCATACGCGCCACAAATGGCGGCTAACTCCACAAAAGCCGAAGTCTAATTTCCAGAGATATGCAATGCAGAAAGGTATCTTTCGCGGTATTGTATGGCTAATCGCCTTTATCGGGTACTCGGAACAGTTGGTCAAGTAAGTCTGTCAGGTGTCGCGGGATAGCTTAGTCGAGGATCACCAAGGGGGAGGAAGTGCCGTCTGGCCGTCTAGGCCGCCACAACTCTAATGGCTTTAGCGCCCGGCTAAACTGCTCGGGCCAAGTATGTGGTGAACAGCTTCAAAGTCAGATTAGCAAGCATTCGGCTCCGCGATTCATAGCCACGGACAGCTGAGGCAACAGGTTTGACCCGATTGCATGGTCGACCGAAGGTTTGGATGTGTATAAGCGAAACAAGATAGACTCAAGGAGCGGACAGTTGATGCCAACAATGGTCAAGCATTGTCGTGATGCAACATCTTTAATAACGAAGGTCTCAGCGCAGCATAAGAAAAATAAGCATAAGCAAGACCTAAACTTCGAGAGCCGCGGATGGCTTGACTCCAATTTCAAGTCTCAGCAGGAAAAGTCTAACTGCGCTATCCGCTTCTCTCGCAAAGCATTCAGTTCTCGACAACAGAAACACGGATTGCATCATTCTGCAGCGGCGGGCTGATAAGCGCGTCGCTTGTGTGTTGCTGACCCGCGTATTAGTGGTCAGTATACTCGACCGTCACAGCAAGTGCAGCAACTTCACAGCTCTCTGCTGAACGCCAGGCTGGCCAAGCCACTAATGCGCCTTGAGAAATGCCTGCAATCTTGGGCTATTGTCTCCGGCAGTCGGTTGTGTATGCAAAGCTCCTTTCTTACTTCGACTCCGAGTCCTTGCCGGACTTGTGATTTTCCGCATGCTATATGCAGAGTGTAGCTTAAGAAAGCATTCAATCTGATGAGTCCATTATAGTAATGTTTTTAAGAATTTCCAGTCAACAATATGTAATTGCACGTAATACAATCGCATATGGCCCCTAAATTTGTAGCACGCGAAGGGCACGGACTGAGGCTGAGGACAGATAAGCTGCACAGTGCACTGCACACGCCAATTCCGATAGGGCACGAGCACCCCCGCAGGCCCAAAGATAACCGGCATATATCTTTTTTGTTGCGAACAACCTTCGTTAGGCCCAAAGAAAGCCTTTGGAGGGGCGTGGGAGAGCCACCGGCTGTTGCTTGGTGCTCTTTTATCTTCGAATGCAACTTGCTAATGTTTTTGGCGGGTCATTCATTTTCACGCATCCTGACATGCAATACGACTCTATCAGGATTTTGCAGCTCAAGCTTGAGCAGAAGACAAGCAACTCATGTTGCAGCATCAAAGTCAAACATTGTTTATCAACCTTGGCTAAATCTTTGCTCTGTGTTTCTCCACTAATTCCGTGAACTGTCGGAAAAGGATTCCTTTGACTTTTTGTTTACTAATTCGATACAATTGACGTCTCTCAGGCTTACCCGTTAATGAAGTTTAGCCCTGACGCGAAAACAGAAATAGGTCTGCTGAAACCTCCGAAGTTTGGTAGAGTTGGAAAGTGCAATTCCATATCTACAGGAGTGCACTGTCAATCTACGCCGCTGTCGCGTTACCACACTTCGTTTTAGTTTCAGGTTTGCTTGCAAGCAGGCAAAGCAGGTTGAACATATAAGAAAAGTCAAATATGTTCACAGCCGGGAAAGTCGCCTCTATCGGCGTTCACCTCCATGAACAAGGAAGGATGACTGAAATCTGTTTTGGAAAAACAAATCGCCATATACGATAGTACCGCGGCATCAATTGCTGACTACAAATCACAAGCTCGTTGATCTAATTCTGGATGTTCACAAGCCATGGCGACGACTATCGGAAGGCTAACTAGTCCGGTCCAAATATATTTCTTTAGCGTGTAGGCCCGGCCACACTCTATCTCCGTCAAAGCGCACGCAAACTGCTAATGCGTTTTAGAGTTCACACACAGACTCGATTACTCTAAACTGCCCTAATCCTCGTTTTGATTTCAATCAGGTTGGCAAAATCAGGTTGGCGATGCACAAAGCAGTGCATAACTTGTGAGCACTTGCGCACATAGCTAGACTGGCATAATAATGATGTTTTTTTTTCAAATTACAAAACACAAAATCACTAAAAACAATACGACCGAAATGACAGTGCAGAAAGGGAGCCCGCGCCCTAGGTCCGCTACCTCAGCGCGAACAACAAAACTCGTTTTAAACCGACGTGACGACGGCCGGGGAAAGTGCTGACAACGAATAACGAATCTAAAGACGAGAATTTCTTGCAAATCCAAGCCTCCTATTTTATCTGGCGAAAAAAGACCAACGAATTAATATATACTGCCACTTCCAAAGAGAAAAATCAGCTGCACTTCGACGTAAAACTGGGTTGCAATTCATGGAATGCTCGAACGAGAATAATGGTGGTGCCGGTGCATGGAAGACGCCAGAGGTCATTCCAAAACTAAGAAAGAAGCATGTAATGAAGAGTCCGAGGCTTAAACATAGTCCTTTGCTCAAACCGTGCTTACAGATTTTTAGAACGCGGAAACCTACACAATTTCATAATCAGCAAGCCGCAAACCAAATCAATAGCTTCGAAGAAGAACCTACCTAAGAGAGTAAACCATGTCAACTACAGGGGTAGCGCTGATCTGTCGTCCGCCAAAGAATCTACCGTTGAGGCCCTGGATGGCCCTCTCGCCGCCTGCGACATTCTCAAACTTGACAAATATCTCGCCTTGCGAATTGGGATCGACAGAAATATGGACGACTTTACCGTATTTTTCCTCGCATTCAGCCTTCACGTCTTCCTCTAATTCCTTGACCCAGCTGTCACCTTCCTCTCTGCAGATAATCAACAGGTTAGCATATCAAATATACCTTCAACAAAAAGCTACAATACGTACTCGGTCGGATCAAACATGTCACGTAGAACAATGCATCTGGAAGGCTGAGCTGCCGAACTTGGCTTGGATGCCGTGCTCGCCGGGGTCTCTGGCACAGGAAGAGAATCCTCCTCGCGCATAAGCTTCTTCATAAGGCTTTCCCTAGAAACAGAATTAAAAGATACACCGGCCACGTCGGAGTCATCGAGCGCCGATGCCAGCGCGCCTGTTGGCTTCTTGTCGTCGCGTCCTCTGACACCACTATGCAAACGAGTATCCAAAACAGATGACGCATTACTAGAATCCAGTCCGCCAACAGACAGAGGCTCGCCGCCGGGGCCGCCGTTAAGCCGCTGGACGAGCGTCTCGGCAGGCTCACTGTTGATCTTCTCGTTTCCAAGACCAACACGGATTGACCGTCCACCTAGTTTAAAGCCATTTAGTTCTAGTGCACTCTGAGCGCTATCTTTGTCGGCAAACTGCACAAAACCATATCCTTTCGAGCGGACGCCGGTCTCGTCCTTTTGAAGCGCGACAAAGTCGACATCACCATACGATTGAAAGATCTGTTTCAAATCTGCTTCAGTAATCGCAAAGTGAATGTTTCCTACGTACAAGCGGTGGTACGGTCCATGGCTACCTGTCTGTTGTCGCTGCTCTTCCAGAGCTTGCTGCGCGGCTCTGCATTGCATGTTAATCAAAAAGACGGCCATAGCACTGAATCAAAGGATATTCTTACGCAGACGACTCTGCCCGTGCAAGCCGATTCTTTTCCGCTTCCGTGAGCTGCACGATGACGGGGATGTCAAGCAATTTCTGGCCAGTCATGTTAATCGCCTGCTGGACAGACTCGATATCCCGAAATTCAACATATCCAACACTGTGCGAGCATTAGCAACCAAACAACTCTTCAAAGAAAAAACTACAGCCAGCTTCTTTGAGCATACCCCTTTGATCGTCCACTGACACGGTCCTTGACAATCTGCGCGTCGCGCACCGGCCCAGCCTGCTCAAAAAATTTAATAAGTTCCTTGGTACGCAGACGAGCTGCAAGCTGCTGGACAAAAATCGTCCGTTTATCGCGCTCGTCTTCGTTGAGTCGAGGTGAGCTGGCATGTCAAGGTTAGCCGAGAAATACCCAACGAAAGAAAAATGGAGGCGGCAAAGACATACGGCGACCGACTCCGACGAGCCTCTCGAGGACGATCTCGAGGAGGCTCGTCGCGCTCTCTGGACCGCCTCCGCGGTCGCTCCGGCTCTCTGTAACTACGGTCGTCCCTTTCAGAGCGATAGCGTCGGTCATCGTCCCGCCTGCTGCGTCTACTATTGTCAGCAACGCCACACAGCACACAAGAAAACGTAAACTCCGGCATACCCTTCTCTGCCATCATGGTAGGCAGGAGAACGAGACCGATAGCTCGGGCGTTCACGGTCTCTGTCCCTGTCATCGCGTCGTCTTCTGTCGTCAGTGGCACGGTCGCGGTCACGGTCGCGCTCGGGCTCGCGCTCGCGTTCCCGATCACGATCACCACGATCACCACGATCACCACGATCGCCAGGATCACGCTCGCGGTCACGGTCACGGTCACGCTCGCGCTCGCGTTCGTCCCGTCGTCGTCTGTCTCCGTCGCGGCTGCCGTCTGCCGAGGAACGGCGGTGGTGGCCAGACTTGGTCCTGCTTGAGGACGAGCGCTCGGAGTGGACGGGACTGGCGCCGCCGTTCGGCACGCCGATGCGGGAACGAAGGTCGTTGGGGTCGGCGGCGCGCGTATCGGTGCCGCTGGTCATGTTTTCTTGCTTGCCTGGTGCGGTGGTGAGTGTTGTGTGGAAGAGAGAACACTCCTTTGTGTGCTAACTGGAGGCGGTGAGAAAGGTGGGGAGTGGGGGAGGCGAAGTGAGTCACGGGAAAATAAATTTTCTACATACATCATCATCGCCCTCGAGAACAGCAGCCGATTCTGCGAGATATCACACTGGCCTTAACCACGACACACGACAGCAGCAACACAATGCCGTTACCCGCAGTCTACGACAACGGCAGCAGGCCGTCGTCCGCGCTCTCGGACAGGAGCGTCTCCTTCTCCGCGAGGTCGCAGACCAGCAACATGACCTCCAGCGTCCAGCTGGATCAGGCCGGTGACACATGGGTCGTGCAGAAATTCGGTGGAACCAGTGTTGGCAAGTTTCCTATAGAGATTGTCGACAATATCGTTGGGTGAGTACCCGGGTTAGACTTTGCGAACCGAATTCCATGGTAGAAAGCTGACTGTCAACGACAGAGCCTACAGCAAAGACTACCGCGTCGCTGTCGTCTGCTCCGCTCGCAGCACCGACACGAAGGCTGAGGGCACCACGAACCGGCTGCTTAAGGCTGCCAACCTCGCCCTCAACACAGACACCACGAGATATGTCGACGTCGTCAATGCAATCTGCCAAGATCACATCGCAGTGTCCACAAGCCTCGTCAAGGACCCGGCCATTCTCGAGCAACTAGTCGAGGCGGTCACGCAAGAGTGCGAGCTGCTGTCTCGGTTCCTCAGCGCCGCGCAGATCATTGACGAGATCAGTCCGCGCACAATGGACTCCATCATCGGCGCCGGCGAGAAACTGAGCTGCTTGTTCATGGCTGCGCTGCTGAACGATCGCGGCATCCCGGCTCAGTACGTGAACCTGGGCGACATCGTCCCCATAGGCTACTCAGCAAAGAACGGCCTGAACCAAGAATTTTACGACTTCATTGCCTCCCAGATTGCGTCAAAGATAGAAGAATGCGGTGACAAGGTCCCAGTTATTACAGGATACTTTGGGATTGTTCCGGGCGGCCTGCTGGAGGCCATCGGCAGAGGATACACCGATCTATGCGCCGCGCTCGCCGCGGTCGGTCTCAACGCCGACGAACTGCAGGTGTGGAAGGAAGTCGATGGCATTTTCACGGCAGACCCGCGGAAAGTGCCGACTGCGCGTCTCATCCCCATCATCACACCCGACGAGGCCGCCGAGCTCACGTACTACGGCTCCGAGGTCATCCATCCGTTTACGATGGAGCAGGTTGTCCGCGCTCACATCCCCATCCGCATAAAGAACGTCGAGAACCCGTCCGGCAACGGCACGATCATCTACCCGGACAACATTTCCCGCAAGGGAGACGTCACGCCGCCGCATCCGCCCACCGCGCTCGAGCGTATTTCGTCGTCCTTCTTCCATACGCAGAAGAAGGAGCCGACCGCCGTGACCACGAAACAAGACATCACCGTCATAAATCTGCACTCGAACAAGCGGTTCCGCTCGCATGGCTTCCTGGCCGAAATTTTCGGCATCCTGCACAAATGGGAGGTCGTCGTGGATCTCATCTCGACGTCGGAGGTCCACGTGTCCATGGCCCTTCACTCCGAGATGCGCGACAACGACCTGCACGCCGCGGTCGAGGACCTGAAGAACCTTGGCACGGTTGACATCATTCGCGGCATGACCATCGTCAGTCTCGTCGGCAAGCAGATGAAACAGCTCGTCGGCATCGCCGGCCGCATGTTTTCGACGCTGGCAAGCTCCGGGATCAATATCGAGATGATCAGCCAGGGCGCAAGCGAAATCAATATTTCTTGCGTCATTCAGGAGAAGGATGCCCTGAAGGCCCTTAACGTGCTGCATCAGCAGCTGCTATGCCAACCATCGGCCCCGGACTTGCTGGATAGCAGGCCATGGCTGCTGAATTAAAATGACATATACAAAGAAAAGAATCGAAATATCGATTTAGATGTGCGAAGGAGAAAACAAAAGAGTATTCTGTACAGTACAACAGTTTGCGATTTTTGGCGTGCAAACAAAGAAAGGAAAAGCTTGGGATTCCTGTTAAGCTGGATTTGGTCACATTTAGGGGCGTCAGAACAATTATGTTAATAGAGACAATGAATAAAGAAAGCCAATTGATTCGGCCAATAGTATTCGACGAATGACGATTGTCTTTTGAAGCAAATCCGCACGCGTGAACCGCGTTAGGCAACTCCCAATTTACCCGGCTTGGTAAAAAAAAATTCCCAAACCTCAGTTTGACAGTTCCTAGAGTCTTTCCGTTAAGTCGTCACTTTGCAACATTTCTTCGAGGCAAACGAAAACCTTTCACGAGAATGGTCGCACGAAAATTCAAGAAATCGTCCAAGCGCAGCTTACCACGCGGTCAGAAGCCCATGGCGAACGCCGCGCCATCGTCGGACCCGGTCGCCGCGAACGCGCTCACGTCGCACGTCGGTCGCCAGCAGGCCCGCATCGCGGACGGGCTGACCCGCAAGTCCCGCAAGCAGCAGCGCACGCACGGCCCGCTCGGCAACGTGCGCGTGGACAAGAAGTCGGCCGTGTCGAAGCGCAAGCAGTCGGCCGCGAAGGAGGCCGCGAAGAAGATCGAGAAGTCGCTCACGACCGGCGGCGTGGCCGGCATCGGCGGCGACATGCAGCTCAACACGGCGCTCAAGCCGGCCGGGATCGTGCACAGGCGGGGCAAGAAAGGCAAGATCTTTGCCGACGACAGGGATGCGCTGACGAAGGTGCTCAGCCTTGTCACGGCCAAGATGGATGAAATGCATGCTACCAAGATCGAGCGCGCACAGCAGCTCGAAGCCGTGCGCGAGGCAAAGCGGAAGGAAATCGAAAAGCGGGAACAGCAGAAGGTGGACAAGCTCGAGCAAAAGAAGAAGGAGATCAAACAGTCAAAGCGAAAGCGGAGAGGCGCGGACGACTTTGATGACGACGATGAGAGCAAGTCCAAGCGCGGCAAGAAACACACCAGAAAGGTCAGATTTGCGGACTGAAATGGAGAATATGAAGAAGCAAATTTTTTTTTTGGATTATAAATTATACACATCATCTTAATTTGGCGTTTGTGGATCATAAAAAGTATTATTCTCTTTATTACTGTCTTAACTAGCGGACATATTTTATTTCAGTCGTAAGATAATCAATTCATCTATGAATACAACAAAAGAAAGGATCCTCTCAAAATGCAAGTAAATTTTCTCCACTTATAGCTTGGCGGAGATAGGCAGCTCTGTTTCAAACAAATCAGCCAGGTCATCCAGCGCCTTGCCGATGCCAGCAGCCAAGCCAGGCGAATCTTGCTTCTTCGAAGCAACATTGAACTGCAGCGAGTCGCCGTTGATCATGTACGGGATGCCGAAGCCTTTATCGGTGACCTGCGACCAGCCGTATGCGTTGAAATACTCGCTGCTCAGCTGCGATGTGCTCATGACCCATGTGGAGGAGTATCCATAAGTCGGGTCAGTGAAGATATCAGGCAAGGGCGTGCCTGGCGCGACAAGCATCTTGAGACCCAACAAATGACGGTCACAGCCGTAACCTGCAGTCGCATCGGCAATGTACGCGACGTGGGCGCTCGTGGCCTTGCGTGCGAGCTCGATCTTCGTTGCAGTGTCAACGGACGCGTCGTCGATTGCGTCCACAAGGGCGTGAGCCTCCGGAGTAGCCGACCGGCAGACCTCGGTCCGGCCAAGCTGGTACTTTCTCGTCGTCGCGGATTCGTAGGTCGGGCACACAACCCCCTTCAGTCTGAAGTAGGCGACCTGGAACGCCAATTGTACGAATGCATCGGGTGACATCTTATAGTTCTTGATCCTATTCTTGCCAAATCGGGTGTACAAGTTCACCTGAAGGTCGTGCTGTCCGATGACGTCGGCAAAGGCCTTCTCCGCAGCGACAATGTCCGCCTCAACGGCGCTGTCAACGACAAACTCGAGCTCGGCAGGCGCGTCCAGCTTGCGCGCAGCCGACAGAGGAGCGCCGTGGTCCAGCTTGTTCTTTGTGATGACCTCACAGACAAAGTCGTTCAATCGCAATGTCGGTGTGCCGTCCATCATAGAGTGCTCGCCCATGAATCCCGACGTGCCGTTGGGAGCCACGATAAATTGCAGCGGCTTATCGAAGAAGCGGTTCTTGCCGTCACCGTGCCAGAACTGGTGAGCGCGCTCGTTGAGGGAGACAGGGACGGCTTCATCGAGGGCGAGAACGAAGGCCGACTTCTCGACCGTGTCGAGCAAGGACTTGTTCCAGGCATCAGCCGAAAGCAGGTGATCGCGGTACACGGATCCGTCGTCCCTGTTGGCGGACGAGAGCGCGCCCACACCGGGACCGTCGCCCTTTGCGGCAGAGTCGTCGATGATCTTCTGGAACTGGAGCTCGAGCTCGGCAGTCGAGAGCTGAACGCCATTGAGAATGTATGGCAGAGAGTAAAATCTACCCTTGCTGATGACCGTGATCGTGCTGGTCGAGGGGTCGGCCGGCGAGTACTTGACGGGATAGTCCTTGCCGGGGGCGGCGACACGGCTGGCATTGAACATGTACTTGAACGAGTCCATGCACATGGCCTTCTTCTTGAGATACTCCGGCTCGAGCTCCTTGTTGTCGACGAGCTTCTTGAAGACGAGCGTCGCGGTCGAGAGGACGGCGGCCTTGGACGCGGCAGTGACATACCGGCTGTCGTCCTTGTGGCCGTAGAAGTACGACACGTAGGGGACGACGGGGTCGCGGTAGGTGAGGTACGCATAGTCGTTCCACCAGTCGTACAGCCAGTTCTTGATTTTCGGATCGGCGGCCCTGGCGAGCAGCTTCTTCTGGAGCGCGGGACCTTCGCCGGCGGGGGAGATGAACTTCTGGACGGCCTTCGTGGTGGCCTCAAACTGGGCTGGCGTGATGAGGTGGCTGACGGACTTGAGATAGCGCTCGGCGGTCTGTTCGAGCGTCGGCACGGGCAGGCGCGGGAGGGCCTCCTGGTAGCGCAGCATGGGGCCGGCGGAGAGGTCCTCGGCGTAGGGCGCGTCGGCGGCCTTCGCGGCGGTGGCGTTGAGCGAGACGGACGAGGAGACGAAGGGGCGCATAGTGCGGGAGCGGGTCATCTGGAGAGGAGAACGGAGAGTGTGAGAGGCAGGGAAGAAGGCTTGACGCGAGACGGCGGCGGACGGCGCGAGGAATGCGGAGGCGAGGCTACTACTTACGGCGGGCAGACGAGTCGCGGAGCGAGAGCGCAGCATGTTCTATTATGCTGCTTGGCCGGAGGAGACAGGAAAGCGGAGGAGGATGAGCAGGACGGAAATAAATCGACGGCTCGGCAGGACGAGAGCAGGCAGAAAGAAGGCGGCCGGTCCGGGGGGTCATAAAGGGCGGGGGGCCAGGATGGCAGGACCGTCCATCCGGGGAAGGCGCGCTTCACGTGGCCGGCCGGGCGGGGAGCAGCATTAGAAGGCCCTGTCGGTCCGCCGCTGCCTCCTCCGGGCGCCCATCCGGCTCCGTCTCCACCGGCAGCGACGACACGAGGCCGCCAGTCCTCGCGTATGATCACCGTCGCGCTTCGCGGCCGCCGCCTCGTGTCCCTCCCTGCCCCCCCGGCCATCTCCTCAGCCTGGGGGCCGTCGACCTGAAGACGGCCCCGGTGCGTTTGGCCCTGACCCCAAGAAGCAAGCAGCCTCGGAGCCGACGCCACGCCCCACACACCTCGCCTCATTAGCCCCCCCGTGGCAAACCCTAGCGGGGTGCAGTGGCTAATGCCTGCTGCCTACTTCCTCGGCCTCAGAGTCTTTCCAGCGTCGTGCCCGGCCTGCCCTTCCAGCCAATTGGCTGCCATAGAGTTGCCTGCCGAGGTCACAACCCGGCCGGCGTATCCATTGGCGTTTCCGCCGTTCTGCACAACAAGACAGCCTTAATTGTGTCCGGCTATTGTTCGACATTTTTAATTTTTTTAATTTATTTTAATTTATTTTAGACATGGTCGGCTATGCATCGATACATGTTACTTGTTGCTTGACTTTCATAAAATACCAGATTTCTGAATTTTCAAGAAAAAGCGTTAGTGGTTTAGCGGTAAAATTCGTCGTTGCCATCGACGAGCCCCCGGTTCGACTCCGGGCTGACGCATTCTGCTGAATATTGGTCTAATTGGCTGGTATTTTTTTTTTCATTTTTTCCTGCCGATTTTTTGCTGGAGATTATGGCGGCTGTGTGATTTTCCTACTGATATATTTTTACATAACTAGTAATCGCTCAGTGAGAACGACGATGAATGCTTTCTTTATGAATCTATATGTATGTACAGTACAACAACAACAAGAACAGCATCAACCAATGAAGTAGACAATTACAAACCAAAACAATAAATGATCATAGCTCGTCCCTCAGTGTATTCTCCAAGTGCATGTATGTGCCGTAACTCTGCTTTGCGACAAACTCTTCCCGACCAATAAACTTGGTCCATACCTTGTCGGCTTGAAGCAGAAACAGACGCCAGATATTACGGGGAAAATAGTAGTAGCTCCGCAGAATGAACTTGATGGCCTCCCACGCGTTCTGCCACTCGCTATCCCAGACCGGCATGTAGGATGCATTTTCCCGTTCCTGGTCGTACGTGGAGCCCTCCACAGGCTCCGAGATGGCCGGCTCGTCAACCGGCGACGGGCCGGCGAGTAATTTTCTAAACATGTCAATCGCGTCAATGGACTTCGACAGCCGGTCAAACGTATTAATTAGGGCGACCATTTCCATCCGTCGAAGCTGAATCTCGCTTCCCTTGCCATCCTCAGGCAGCTCGAAAAGGACTTTTAGCGCGGTGGCGTAGCCAGTGACCTGCAATTTTCCCCATAGCCTGCACTTGTCACAGCCCGTGCAATCCATAATGCGAGATACATTAATAAACTTGTTTCGAAACTCCTCTTTCAGCTGTGGATCGTTTTGAAAGAAGCTCCTGGAATCGAATATGCTGGGAATGGATCGATCGGCCTCTATCGCGATTCTTAACATCTTTCTCCGAGTCTCGGCATCATAACCTTGAGCGTTCGTACAAAACGTAAAGTCTTCAAGATAATGACGCAGTTTGGCAACAGCTTTGCCTACTAACGCGTAGTTGAAATACACGTTCGCAATTCGCTCGGGAAAATCGCCGACCTTTGCCATAAAGAGGTCCAAATTCGGGCCCCATTCACCTGTTTCTGTGTCTAGGAATTCGTTGGAAAGATGAGTCGACACGCTGGCATGCATGCCGGACACAAGCTTGTAGAACACGCGCTTTTCAATGCAAGTGCTCGATGCAAGAGACAAGGGGCCCCCCGTGGCAGAGACGGCAGGATTAGCGTCATCCGGAAAGCAGTTTTCCGTGTAGATTGCGTTCCAGATCATGTTTGCATGTGCCCCGATATAGCCCGTATACCGTTCTGGATTGTCCACAAGGGACACGTAGACGCCAGGTCCATCTCCCGTTTCATCCTCAGGAACGCAGTAGTCTTTCGGCCTGCCCGGTATGCTTATGCCACTGGGGTCGGTATCCTTTACGCAGCTCTCTTCAAAGTCATCCCCGAAGATGTCGTCGAAATCCTCGTCAAAGTCGACTGTAGACCCGCTAGACAGCCGGCCCAAGTATTCGGATCTCCATATTTCCGGAAGATGTGATTCGTCGTCGATAGTTTCGACGGCGCACGCACGGTTTCCGCACATGCCCTCATCAGACCAAAAAAGACAGGGCCGGCCAAAAAGGTCAAGGCGATAGTAGCGGAAAAAGTCCGAATTTGTGACAATGTCGTGTAATAATGGTCGCAGCTTCTCTGTATTTGCAACGTCAATGGCGGACATGTAAAAAGACGATTCGGATATTTCGTCAAATGCCTGCAATCATGACATTAGAAAAACTACTTGCATAGGCGCTCTGCCGGCCATAACGAGGCGATGAGGCTCAGGCCACGGTGGCACTTCGTCGAAGCACTTACAGTACACGTCGGCACAAAAGACGCTACCAGCGCAATTGCTGAAAGGAAGACCGGCCGTGCCAAACGCATTTTCCTGGTAAGTCCAAAGCGATAGGAGTCGCAATGGGGAAAAAGAGGGGAGGGCGACAATGGCCAGTAAATGTGCCAATATGCTTACTGATGCGACGTGGGACGACAGATTCTTGATTACGATTGCTGCTGACTTGCAGCTGGAAAAAAAACAGGCCGTTGGGAGAATGGCCACAATCACGTGCAGCTAAACTTTGCCTCTGCAGGAAAATGAAAACCTTATTAGCATGTGCCCGAAGTCGCCACGTTGCTGTGGCACATTTTGCGTTGCTTTGTGCATGACATTTTAAGAAAGCAAGATCACAGCCAATACTAGAGCCGACCTCTTGGATTGGGATTTAGTGTACTGCATGGAATGGAAACAGATTTCATATGATGCGCATTCGCAGACAGACGTGACATTCAGGGGGCGTGAGTTGTTCGTGAGTGTGAGCACCGAGTCACAGGGAACAGTCAAGGAAATGAGGGTCGCGTAGCGTCACGTGCGGTTTACGTGACGACAACAAGCCAGGCCGGCTTTTAGTTGTTCTCTCAGCCGTACGGTGCTCGCAATCGGGCCTTCACATAAGAGCCCATTCTTCCGTCCCCTTCTTCTCTCTTCCTCGCTCCGTCATCCTCACCGCACTGTCCGCCCTGCCTGCTTGCTTTCGCTCTGCCGCAGTTTGGTCTGGCTAGTCGTTTTCTGCTGCGATCATGAGCGATACCCCCGAGATTATGGGGCCTGATGCGGCGGCTTATACGGAGAGTGCTCTCGTGCCCGTAACGCCGGTCTCCGCGGCTGTCGTTGGCGCTCTGCGCAGGCCTCGCACGTTTCCCTACAGTGAGCTGCTTCCGTTTGTCGTGGAGGGACAGGATCGTCGAATGCGTCACCTCCAGACAATCGTCCGCAACATCTACATCGCCATGTCCGCGAAACCGATGTCCTTTCGCGCTCTGCGTCACTGGACGTATGAGTTGCGTCTGTGGCTGTCGCTCAAGTTCGACATGCCTCTCTTGATGCGCACGAGACTGGCAGCTATATACTACGACCTTGCGCTGGCTCACGGGCTGACCAGGACCGCGTCGCGGTCGTTCTCCAACATGTTCTGTCAGCTCTGCGAGAAGATCTATGTCATCGACAAGGACGAGCTTCGCCTTGATTGGAAGCTTCTTTACTCTCACATGCGCGGTGTCTTATCTCCAAACCACTTTTCATTCTACAACAAATCCAAGGAGCTTCGTCTCTCGGACTTGAATCGAATCGCAAACTATGCCCAGCGATTCTTTCCTGCTGAGGCCATACTGGAGATTTTCGACGAGATTTTACCCGCGTTCAATACGCAGAAGGCCACGGCACATAATGTGATTGGCATACTTGACTCTCTCATTCCGTCGACCTCTATACCGGCTGACAGAGACGATCTATATCCGCAAGCATGGCTGCCCTGTATGATTGAACCCTGTATTTGTGCGGCTTCACAATGGTCTAGTACTAATATTTTCTTGCCATAGCGCTTTTTCATATTTGGAGTCTGTTTAGTCGATCGTATTCGTTTGACTTGTACATGATGGATATATTGTCCCGAACTGCTCGAAGAGGGTGTCGGGATGCTCACATCCCGTTTTCTTCTACCGGCGTCTTCACGAAAGAGCAGACTGCTGTAATGTTTACTTGCGCACTTCGTTTACTGGATGTCCCCGTTGGCCGTTCGGGATCTCCGTATCTGAGTAGCTTTGAAGTAATATCAAGCTCAAAGGGCGAGAGTCGCCGCCGAAAGATCGCGCGCACCATGTCCTGCTGGATCGTCTACTCCTTATCTCCGGAGTGCCTTACTGATTCTGACAGCGTTTTGCATGGCCTCCAGGGTTTGATCCAGTCTGTCGAGACTTTTTTCCATCCGTCAAATTCTGGCTACTGGTCAAAGTACCTGTCGCGTTTGGTGGAGGGGCTCACTACTGCATTCACGATGAGATGGAACCGCGAACAGTTAGGAGAGCTCGATATTCCGGAAGGACGGCGGCTCACACCGGAGATTAAGCGCGAGTTCGTACTCGCGTTGAAGGATGTTGTTCTTATGGGAATTCACGCAAAAGCGTCTTCCAGTGCGAATTGCGCACAGTTGAGTTTGCAATCACTCGCTTATTTGGAACCCGACATCATCATCCCTATTGTTTTGTCACAGGGTTATGGCTCACTCCAGGGAGTGGTGGAGACGGAACGAACGACCGTGACAATGAAGTCGCTCTCGAATTTGGCAGAGAGGATCGTAAAGCACAAGCGATACAGACTACATGTCACTGCCATTCTGGGTCTATTGGTTCCAGGAATCGATCCTAATGATCTGAACAAGACTATCAAATCTCTTGAAGTCATTCAGAGCTTTGCTGCCTTTATGCCGTTTGCAGATCTCAGTGAAGGCATGGGGCCGGGCTTCGCAATCGAGTACATCACTGCGTGCCTTGGCGCTGTAGAAGCTGGCGACGAGATTGACAGTGTCATACTCTCCGACGAAGACGAGATCCTTGTTCTGAAATCTTCGACTGCGAATTTTGAGGAGTTTGTAACTTCTCTTATGAGTCGCGTGTACATGCTTCTCGAAAATCTGCCAAAGGAGAATTATTTTTCGGACTCCCCAGAACGCGGCGTCTTGAACGTTCTGCCGAAAGTGTTTACTGTCGTTTTTGCATCTCTTTCAGAGGAGTTATTCGACAAGGTGCTTGAACAGTACGCGGCGTTTGTTATGGACAATGTTATTCACCAGTCACGCATGGCCGCTTTACATCTGGCTGGTGCACTTGTTCGGGCAAATCCAGAGCGGACATTAGCAAAGTTATTCAATTTGCTTGTTGGCCGTATACGTGAAGAGATTGACGAGAATAATGCCGGTCGTTCTAGCTCCACAGATGAAGTTGCGCCGAGTGATATCAACCTCGTATGGTATACTTTGATACTGCGAGGAATTGTCTGGCCTGCAGGATCGGCGTTACTCAAATACCAAGACACAATTTTTGATTTGATGGCATATCTTCGAGAGCGAACTCACGGTGCTACTGCGGAACAGACCGGATCTTTGATTCTAAGTGTCATCACCAACTTCACCTCGATTTACCATTGCGACTTTCAACCGGTCAACCCATCTAGTGGCAGTTACACTCTTGAGGATTGGGGTCGCGAGACAGAGCCCCGCCGTCTTGAATTGAAGTGGCATTCCCCGACAGAAGGAGAGGTTGCATTCGCGGTGAAATTATTTGAAAACAATATCGAGTGGGTGACTACGGAGCTTCAGAAGCTGATTGAAGAGAAGCCGAAATCGCCGAAGCTCTGGTCGGAAGAATTGACGCGTTTGTTAAACTATCTCATGAAGGTTTCTGCCAGCATGGCACCGCTTTACGACATGAAGCAGCTGGGCATTCCGTCCTCCAAGAGCGGCGCTGTTACGGAAGCTATAACGCCGGCTGAAGTTTTAGGCGAAGCTGAAGCGGAAGCACTAGAAGAAAGAGAAGACATTGAAATGCAAGAAGAAGATGAATCAACCGCGAATGACGATGACATAACTAATGACAGCGAGGATCAACGCTACGACGCAGACGACGATGAAGAGGACGAAGACGATGAGACCAACGTCTTCGATATGTCGATTCGATACCCATGGGGATACTACTTTGACCGAAAGCGACGGGATCCTTTGTTTGCGAAAGTTCATGAGATACACGAGAAAATGGGATTCATGCTGCACTCCATTCACATGCATCTTGCCACTAATCACGAGGATGAGGTGCAACCGATGAACATGCTTCTTGAATGTCTGCGCTCATGGTTTACGGATGTAGGATATCTCAAAACCACGCAGCGCAATCCTTATTTCAGAGACGGACACAAATATAGGATTTCTGGACGGCATAAGGTTCTTCCTCGTTATGTGCTTGGTCTTCGCTCGCTTGCCTATCACAAGTCTCGCATAACGACGTCCATCGGAAGACGACCGATGTCTGCTTTGGATAAGGAATTGCTTATGGAGTTACTGAAGAGCTCTGTTTCGAGGTACGCAGTGAATCGTGTAGTGTCGCAACGATCTCTTCGATCCGCCATCAACGTCCTAGACGAGGCGGAGGGTTTTGTTACCCGTCTCGCCATAGCGGAACTTGAGAAAGCGATCGCAGGCGGAAATGTTTCGACCATGAAAGGAGCGCTTTATACACTTGAGATACCGAGTATACATCGGGTAGCAATAAACGATCCAACTAATCGAACTGGCTATGCGCTCCTATTACTTGGAGCTGCGAAAACCGACGATCAAGATATCCATCATTTTTCGCGGAAGCTAATAATTTTGTTTTCTATGAGGACCCAGATCAATACTGGTGATGTGTTTTATAGTGACAGATTTAATGAGGTCTGGGACGATCTGAAACCAGTGGACGATGTCAGTGCTGCCGTTGACAAAAAATCTAAGCGCAACAGACAGCGCATCAGTGATATCGAGACGAGCACGATGCTACTCGAAGAAGCTATGATTGAAGAGTACAAGAAAGAGCAACATTGGCGGGTTTCGATGATAATCGCGACGATAATGATGAATCAGCTTGACTACTCGCGGTCGAAGATATCGGTGGATATCGGCAAAATTGCCATAGCGGGCGTAACGAACCCGCATCCGCACTTGCGCATCGGTTTCTTGCAAGCCGTGAACCTGATTTTGAATATCGTGTACGGCCACGCTTTTGCTCAATACAGCCAGAAAAATATTATATTTCATGACTTTGGTGATCAGATCGATGTGAATATTCCTGTTGACCGGTCAGATTCGGATTTCTCGACGAAGTTTCTCGCACAATTCAGTGACCCTAATGTGCAGTACTATCACAGTGAGAAGAACCAGCCCGGATGGCTTGTTTGGGGAAAGGAGTTCAAGGCCGACAGGAATCCATACCGGCGATTCCCTGTGAAATTGAATGCATACGACAGTGAACTTTTGACGGCTTTGGGAGGCGAGATCACGAAGGAGTGGTTTACTAAGTTCATCGGAATTTTGCTGCAGGAGCCACGAAATGAGAACGACACGTTCATTCACATTTTCGCGCTTCTTTCATCGCTCATTTCAACACTCGTATACGACGGCTATACGGTAATTACTTGGGTCGAATACCTGCAAATGATTCGCAAAATATACGACGATGCGCCGCAAGACAAGAACCACCAGCGCGCCACGGCGCAAGTGCTTGCCGGATTGGTAGCGAATGAGCACTCCACCGAATACTCAGAGAAGGTTATCGAGTTCGCGATGGAGATATACGATTTGGCGCTGTATGACGGATTAACACCGGAGTCAGTGGACTGCTGGACTAGCAATATTGCGTTCATTTCTGTATGCTTATGCCGTCCTGTTTTCGTCTTATATCTTCTCGTATACTGATGGCAAAAATTTAGTCTTGCGTGGATCCTCGAACAATATGGCCGTTGGTGCAGAAACTGGCGAGCGTTCGGATCGACCCGAGCTCTAACGCGGCGTTCAAGGAAAGTGCAAAGATTACAATGTTCAAGTGTTTCCTTTGGAAAGCGAGTTGGACTTTTCAGCAATGCGATGGCATCATGGAAGACTTCTTGGCGCATCTGGATCATAGCTATAAAGGTAAGCGCATAGGTTTGAAAACTAGAAAGCAAGGCAAATGGCTAATATTTTTCCCTAGGCGTAAGAGAGGAGATTGGTGCTACCATGGCAAGGATAATGCAAACACGGTTGTATGAAGGGTTTGCCGATGTGCCTACGTTTTTGGAAGCGAACAGAAAGGCTGGACCGCTGGGGCTTAAAGCTTTTGAACCTACCGAGGCGAAGACGGCGATGATCGAGAAGGTCTTTTCGCAGCTGGAGATATGGCGCAAAGAGAGACTGCCTTTACAGGAGACGTCGTCTTATACTAACGGCAGTAAGACCGTGATGCTGTGGTTTGACAACGTCCTGGAATCTCCTGCGTCTGTGGAGTTGTACCCGTATTTCGCCCGACTGATTTTGCCGGAACTACTGCATTTACTGGACATCAAGGAGGATGAGGAAGTTATTTCGCTTGCACTGCGCACGTTCAAGTTATTTGGAAACGCTCCGTGCCCTCCTCACCTAATTGGGGGTATCATCGACGCGATAGTCTCTATTGCCTCGACGTCGGATACGTGGCATCAACGGCTGCGAGTGCTTGCGCTCGTACAGGTTTTGTACTTTCGACAGTTGTTTCAGCTATCAAACAAGAACCGCAAGGCGTTGTTCGAGTGCGTTTCGAAACTGTTGTCGGATGTGCAGCTTGAAGTGCGTGATTCGGCTGCGACGACGTTGTCGGGCATGATTCGATGTTCCCCGCGCGCGTTCAGGGATCTGACGATTAAGAGGCTCGAAAGGCAATTTTTGAAGCTCTTGAAGGCGAACCCATTACCTACCGTGATTCAGTCAACGCAAAGCGGAACAGGAACGTCCTCGCCATCAACCCGCACGGCAACGCCGAACAACGCAGAGTACAACAGCATTATCATTGCGCGACATGCCGCCGTCCTCGGTCTCAGCGCGCTCGTGCGTGCGTTTCCGTACCAGTCGCCGCCGCCGGCGTGGATGCCCGGCGTGCTGACCACGCTGGTGAATCGTGCCGCGAGCGACCCGGGCATGGTCGGCCGGAGCGTGAAGGCGGCGCTGGGCGAGTTTAAGAAGACGCGGCAGGATACATGGCATGTTGACGTGAAGGCGTTTGATGCGGAGCAGTTAGAGGACTTGGAGGGTGTCTTGTGGAGGACGTATTTCGCGTAGGTCGTGAGCGCAGGATCATTACTGGGGTTTTGAGTCTGTCTTTTGTGAGATATCGCATTTTGGAAGGGATGTAAATATAATGTCACTTTTATGTGGAAGTCGTTATCGGGGTCGCACAGTAGATTGTGTCACGCGCGTGCGTGGCGCTGGTCACGGGCGGGATGGTAGCCACTGGGAAAGCCGCTCCGGGCGGGCGTAGAAGGTCGGGCTATCCCATAACTGCATCTGCCCACACGTCGACCAGGACGAAGCAAGGCCGCCCATCGTCGTCGTTTCCAACATATCGATCATTGCATTGCGCAGAGCAAGCAAGCCAGCTGTATGAAACACTGTGGCCCCCGACGTGGCCTGGTAACGACGACGCACTTTCCCTGGTAGATTGCGAAGCCGATCATTTGACTTGAGCATCATGGATCAACAACAGCCACAAAAGATAGAGATCCTGGCCAACGCGTCTCGGCCGATCTCGTCCAACGATACGATCATCATGCCTCCGTCGCTCGAGGATGGCGTGAACGTGCCGCTTCTCGTGGGACTCATCTCCACGCTGGGTTCCATCGTCGTCTTATCGGTCTTCTTCGCCATCATCTACTTCCTCTTTTACACGCGCCAGGGCCGCATCCTGCTGCACCGAGGACGGCCAGGTGAATACGATGACGAGCAGGCGTTCCTGCGCGAGGAGGAGGACGGGCTGCAGGAGATGGACGATCTCTCACGTGCGTCGTATTTCCAGGCGCGGGCGTTCCAGGACTCGAGCCCGCCGGACAGCATCCCGACCGACATCAGCCTGTCGCAGTTCATGGCGATACAGGAGAAAGGCGTGTCCGCGTGGGAGTTTGAGCCGGACTTTGGCAACGCGAATTGCTTTGTCGAGGCGCGGACGGAGATTGCATTTTACGACTCCGAGTGCTGTGTCCAGACCAACCTCCCGGTGCCGAAGCAGAACGACGTGTACTACTGGGAAGCCAAGCTTTACGAGAAGCCCGAGCAGACATTGGTTTCGATTGGTATGTGTACGAAGCCGTACCCGACGTTCCGGTTGCCGGGATACCACAAGTTTTCTGTTGCCTACGGCTCGAAGGGAGAACGGCGCAACAACATGCCGTTCCACGGCATTCCATACGGGCCTGCACTGCAACAAGGCGATGTCGTCGGCGTCGGATTCCGGCCTCGCACGGGCGCGGTGTTTTTCACGCGAAACGGCAAGAAACTCGACGACGCAGCGCACGGAATGAAGTTCAATCTCTTCCCGACTATCGGCGCGAACGGGCCTTGCACGGTGCACGTAAACTTTGGCCAGGCGGGCTTTGTGTTTATCGAGGCCAACGTGAAGAAGTGGGGGCTTGCTCCGGTCACGGGCTCGCTTGCGCCTCCGCCGCCTTACGGCTCCGAACAAGGCTCCATTCTGCTCGAGATCGGGCGGGTACCACAAGCTGATTACGGTAGTTTTGGCGTGCGGAGTTCATCTGTTGGCAGTGCGACAATTCCAACGTCGACGGCGTATCCGAATTACCGGTCACCGTTCCCGCCTGCAGACTCGCATGACCATGACACGAGCGACAGCTTGCCGCTCTCCAACATCCGCATTCCCGCTTCCGCATCCGCGTCCGCATCGGCGTCCGACACCGCCGCGCACATGGCGTCCTTGCCGTCGTCTTCACTATCATCCTCGTCCACCGCCGCGCCCATCACAGTCACATCGCCTGGCGGCCGACAAACGTCGTTCGTCGGTCAGCGCCATCAGCAGAGTCAGCAGCAGCACCGCCGAAATATGCCGTACGAGGGCCCTCAGCCGAGCAACAGGCCACCGAGCTACACGTCGGACGACGAGCCCGAGGCCGGCCCGCCTGAGATCGCGCACTTGCTTGGCCGGTCGCCGCCTCCTTCATTTGATGAAATCCACTAACTTTCGTTGTTTAATTTTTTTTTTATTTTTGCAAAAAGTTGGTAGCAACATTTTTGTGTTTTCTCATTGTAATTTTTTTTTCTTTGTTTGGAATTGGGGTGGCGGTGGTAGATGGAAAGATGAATCTCTTTGGACATTGCCGAATCTGCTTTTTTCTTTTTTTTTGTTTTTGTGTTTTTGTTTGGGCGCACAGCTGCACTTGGGAAACGCTAGGGGGAGTTGCAACGTTATTTTGATTGGACGAGCGAGGAGAGAGCGGACGAGGAGGAGGACGAGGACGAGGAAGTGGAGGAGGCGAACGAGGACGCGACGAGGACGAAGCCGTGGAATCATAGAGCAGGATGGGTGTTTGTGAGGTTTCATCCAAGGCAGGTAGAAGATACGGTGACTTAATGTAGCGACTAGTATTACCGGAAGCGGCAGGCAGTAAACACGGGCGACTTCCATTGACTTCGCCGGGTTAGGGCTGGGGCTAGGGGTTTGCCGTGGACTAGGGTTAGGCGTGTCCGGGGGAAAGTCTTCGCATTTTCTCTGGACGACATCATAGAAACGCCAGACCCCGTCCCACTCGACAGGAAACCACGATCACGACACCGCAGCGCAGAACAGGAAAAAGGCAACCAATCATGAACGGAACAGCCGCGGACGCAGCGGCAGCGGCAGCAACGTCAGCCAGCGGCGCGATGTCGCAGGTCGAGGTGGGCTTTCTCTTTGTGCAGCACTACTACACCTACATGAACAAGGACCCCAAGAGCCTCCACCAGTTCTACAAGAGCAAGAGCATCATGTGCCACGGCAACGAGGGCGAGCACGTGCAGCAGCTCGTGGGCCAGCAGCAGATCAACAAGAAGATCATCGAGCTCGACCTGCAGGACTGCAAGGTGCTCGTGTCCAACGTGGACTCGCAGCCGTCCATCGGCGGCCTCGTGATCCAGGTCTTGGGCGAGATGTCCAACCGCGGCGGCCCGTCGCAGAAGTTCGTCCAGACGTTCTTCCTCGCCGAGCAGAAGAGCGGCTACTTTGTGCTGAACGACATCTTCCGCTTCCTCAAGGAGGACGTGGACGAGTCCATGTACGCCGAGGACGAGGCCGACCAGGAGGAGGAGGAGGAGGAGGAGATGGTCGAGGAGCAGTCCTCTTTTGTCGCGGCGCCGGCACCTATCTCGGCATCGTACCTGCTGCCCGTGATTTCGCCGTCGGGCCCGCAGAGCGACACGCCCGGTCCCGAGGCCATCGAGGCCGACGAGGCCACCGTGCAGGAGCAGTTTATCGCCGCCGCCGCCGCGGCCGCCGCGGCCCACGGCGAGACGCCGCCGCTCATGTTCGAGAACGACTCCAAGGCCGCGGTCGAGGTCCCGCCGGAGCAGTCGCAGATCGACGAGGTCCCGCCGATTCCGTTGTCGCCCTTCCCGGAGAGCGAGGTTACTGCGGCGCCGGCGCCGGTCGAGCGGGCGGCCCCCGCGCCCGCGCCCGCGCCCGCGAAGCCCGGAAAAGTCTCGTGGGCCGCGTTGGCGGCGAAGAGCCCTGCCGTTGCTGCCGCTCCGGCCACTGACGCCGCTGCGCCTGCCGCCGTGCCGGCCGCTCCCGCCGTGGCGGCACAGGCAGCGGCGCCGGATGGTGCGGCCGCTACGACGACCGTCACCTCGGAGCCCGCGGCGAAGCCTGCCGCGCCGAAGCAGGAAGAAAAGAGGAGGTTCGAGTACCACTCGGCCTACATCAAGGGCGTGTCGGAGAAAGTCAACGAGAAGGCGCTGAAGGACGCGCTCTCGCAGTTTGGCAAGCTCACGCATTTCGAGGTGCAGCGCCGGGCCCAGTGCGCGTTCGTCGACTTTGCCGACGCGCAGATCCTCAAGGCCGCGCTCGAGGCGCACACGCTGCCCGTCGGCGAACAGGTCGTGTACATCGAGGAGCGAAAGCGGGGGAACGCGGGCGGGTTCGGCGCGGGCAACCGCGCAAACAGCGGCGCCAACGTGGGCGGCGTGAAGGGCAACGCGCAGAATGGGTTCGCGAAGCAGTGGGAGGACCGACGGAAGCAGCCAAACAGCAACAACAGCAACAGCAACGCCGGCGCGACAAATAACAGCGCGGCCAGCAACGAGAACAGAAACACAGCGCCAAACAACAACAGGAACAGCCGACCAAACGCTACCGGCAAGCGGCCGAACACGAAGCAATGAGTATAGGAAGACCAACGAGGCTAGTGGCGGAAAAGTTGTCTTTTTATGCGAGGATAATAATATGAATTTCTGCAAGATAATATTTGTTGTTTCATGGTAATCTCATTTGTTTCATCATTCCTGTGTTATACTCTCCTTCGCTCTCTTGGACTCGCGTCGTTATGACGACGATGACGATGATGCATTGCATATTTTGTTCCATGTTTTTATTTTTGTAGTTGTTGTAGTATCTCTGTATGCTAAAAGCTCGAATATCATTTTTTATATTATATGTACATGTCATTGTAGTACGCCGCCTGTGCGAGCTGGATGGTGTGGGCGGACGTGTCAAAGACGGCGTAGACGGAGGACAGGAACGCGATGCCGAGGATGCTGCCGACGTTGTATGTGGACTCGCGCACGATGTCCAGGATGCACATGGAGACCGAGGCGGGGAGGGGCCGGATGAGCTCGTGAACGGACACGCGGATGTCTTTGGTCTTGTTGGTATCGAGATGCAATGCGAAGGAGAATGTGAACTCTTGTGCGGACGAAGAGGAGGCGGAGGAGGAGGAAGAGGAGGAGGGGATTTGAGATGGCGAGGGAGAAAAGGGGCATGGAACGATGTACCCCGGCACAGTGTGGTCGTACACGGCGCTGTCATGCACAGCTTTGGCGAGCGCGTCAGCGATGTCATCGCGGATATGAATCCCGAGCGTCCCCGAATCGAGGAGCATATTTATCTGTGTGTCGTACGATGCCGGCGAGGAGGTGGAGGAGGAGGTGGAAGTCGAAGACGAAGACGAAAACGAAAATGGAAATCTAATAGAGCGAAGCACGACGGCATAGTCGGTGCGCGTGGGCGGCGTGTGCAGCCGGACAAGATCGTCATTGAGATGCTTGCGCGGGTCGATGTGTGCGACGTCGAGCGACGCGCGCGGCGTGCCGTTCTCGATCTCGTCGTGGGCCCGCCACCGCGAGTCCAGATACAGGCCAAAAACCCCGTCGCCGCCATCGCCACGGTTGCGGGTGCGGGCAGCGCCGTCGCCGCGCGCCGTCATGCGCTCCACGAACGTGCGTCTCCACCGCCCGTCGTCGTCGTTGCCGTCGCCATCGCGCTCGTGCTGGCGGTACGATGACAGCGCGATCTGCCGCGATGTATGCCCCGCGAGGCCAAAGACGCCCTCGCTGTTGAAATCAAGAACGCGTGCGTGCTCGACGACAGCGACGGCGTGGTGCGGGATCGTCACCGACTTCGAGGTCGTTGGGGCGGATGCTCGGGAGGAGGAGGCCGACGATGTGGATGTGGACGGATACAGAGTGACGTCGTCGACAACGAGGCTGCCCCACGCCATCGCCGTCTCGTTGGCAAACCCGAGGACGACCTTCCTGTCGTTTGCGTTCCGCATCGTCCGCACCGAACTCGACCGCCGGACCGCGTACCCCGCGCGCTCGCTGTCCTGCCGGCGGAGGACGCAGCGGTTCGACTTTGCGTCAAACACGACGATCTCGCTCGACGCCGTGTCGACCAGCAGACGCTGCGGCTGCGGCGGCGTGCCGATGCCGACCTCGATCGTGTACGTCTCGGACGTGCGGTGGAGCGGGATCGAGTAGTGCTCCGGGATGGTCTCCGCGAGCGGCGCGGCGGTGCGCTTCGTTGTCGTCGGCATCGCGACTGCCGCGGCGGCGCCGAACACGACAGCGACGGCAGCGCTCCAGCACCAGTGCCGCCGGCGCATTTTTGACTGCGAGTTAGAGAACAATGAATCAGCTTCTAGACAGGAGGAATCAGATCAGAATGCCAGAGCGCCGGGGGTGCCCGTCGTTATAAACGAAAGGCCAGCCTGGGGACCCCTGGAACGGGCAAAGCCACTTGCGGCTTGCCTACCCCTGAGTGCGGCGTCGCCGCTTCCGGCGGACAACAACAAAGCCCCGGCCCAGCCACACTGCCGTCTTCGTCGTCTTCGTCCGTCTTTGTCCTGTCCCGACTATTGCAAATTCACCTTATATTTGGCCTAGCTAAATGTAAATCATACACAGTGTACAAACTCTTTTCCGTTTTGGGCAGCTTTTTTTTTTTTGGTTCACAGGGGAAAGACCCACAAACTGATCTACTTCCGTTTGGTGGCCTTGGTGGCGCTTCCAGCAGCCGCCGACGACGACGATGCCGCCTCTCCTTCTGCGATGACCTTCTCGCCTTCCTCCTTCTTCTCCTCCTTCTTCACGACGCGAGGGGCGGGCCGGGCCGGGGCCGCGGACGACGATCCGAAAATCGACAGCAGGATCGCGAAAATCAGCGCGAGCACGGTGACAATGCCGACGCCGAGCGTGGCGGCAATCTCGGGCCGCGCGCGGACGGCATAGACGGGATCACGCTGGAGGAGCATGAAGAACATCTTGAGCTCCTGCGTGCCAACCTCGAGCGGGTTCTCCAAAAACTCTTCCCAGAGCGTCTTGGGCGCCGCCGGCTCCTTCGCCTTCGGCCGCGCGGCGTCCTCCTCGGCGGCCTCGATGGCGAGCTTGGGCAGGAACGTCGCGTTGCCGATGGCCTCGGCCTCGGCGACGGAGTGGCCGATGTAGATGTTGTTGAACAAGATGTTGCTCTGCATGGTCCACAGCTCGAAGCCGATGGCGCCGATGGGCTCGAGATCGGACGGGCGCGCGTCGAGGTAGTAGAGCGGGTTCGCGATCTTGCGCGGCGCCCAGACGCCCTTGTAGGCCGGGTTCGCGATGTGGGGCTGGATCCACTTGCCCCTGTACGCGGGATTCGGGATCGTGGGGGCCTCCCACTCACCGCAGCCGTGCTCCTCGCAGTCCGGGTTGGCGACGCGAGGCGCGACCCACTCGCCGTCCTCCTCGTCGTCCCAGTCCTCCGGCTTCTCCGCCTCGGGGTCGGGGATGAACTCCTCCGCGGTCTCGTCCCAGTCCTCCGGAATGACGGCCTCGGGGTCCGCGATCACGTACGGCGCGTCCTCGTCCCAGTCCGCGGGCTTCTCGGCCTGCTCCGGGTCGGGAATCGTCTCGTCGTCGACCCAGTCCGCCGGCTTCGTGTCCTCGGGATCGTCGATCTCCTGGTCGGGGCTGAACGGCGGCTCGAACTCGGTGTCCGCGATGAGCGAGCCGTCGCGCATGACCTCGCCGTTGATGCGCACCTCGAACGTCTGATCCGGGCGCACGACGAGCGTGTACAGGTTCGAGACCTTGTTCGTGACCGCGTGCGGGGAGCCGAGCAGGTGGTGCTCGGCGTACTCGCCAGTCAGGGGGCTCTTGCGACGCACGATGAAGTGCACCTTGTTCGTCGCCCCGCAGCGATCCGGACCAAACATGACCTGGTACGACGACTTTTCCGAGAACTCTTCCGTGGCGAGCTCGTCGTTCTGCGTCAGCAGCTTGACGTACGCGCCGCCGCACTCGAGGCCCTCCTGGAGCTTGACCTCGTACTGCACGACGAGCGTGTTGTCGGTGTTGTCCAGCGGCGCCGCGAACGCGGCCGAGATCGCGTGGTGCGCGGCCGGGTCCTTGACGACGAGGCCCTTGTCGCCGCGGAACGCGGGGAACACGGTCGCCTCCTCGACCGACCAGCGGCCCGGGTACGAGAAGTCGCCGCTCTCGCGCTTCGCGGTCGACGCCTTCCACCGCTCGCGCCAGCCCTCCGTGAACTCCTCCCAGAACGCCGTGTCGGCCGGCGCCGAGGACGAGAGCGCGTAGGGCGTGTAGAGCGGGTGGTCGATGGCGGGGGCCGCGGGGGCCTCGGGCTCGTCGGCCTCGTAGATGATCTCCTTCTCGACCTCGAGGAAGGGGTCGGCCTGGGCGTGCGCGGTTCGGGCAAGGCCCTGCAGGGCCAGGCAGAGGCCAAGCACGCTGAGCGGATGCGAAAGAGCGGTGCGCATCGTGTGCGTTGTATATATATGCGGGGGGTCGAGGGCAACAGGGCAAAGGCGTCGTGATCGATCGCGTTCTGAGGGCGGAGCGGCTTAAATTGTTCGAGAAAGGACAGCTGGCCACAAACTTTAGGGTTGCCAGGGTTACGAGGGTTAATATGCCACTGGATTACTTATCATACACACTGTGAATAACCAAAACAAACACCCTCTCCGCCATATCACCACAGCCTCGACGCCCTCTCCGAGCCGAGCGCCCCGTCCGGCGCCATTCCAAGCTGCCGCATCTTCACCGCAAGCTCGAGCAGGTAGTCAATCGCCTCGTTGTACACCTTCGCCTGGTCGACCGTCTCGCCCCACACAAAGATCCCGTGCCGGCGCACAAGCACGGCCGTCGCCCCGGGATTCAGCCTCATCGCGTCGGAGAGCGTGTCGAGCAGCTCGTCCTCGCGCGGCTTGTTCTCGATGATTGGGATCCGCAGCGTGTCAAAGTTGTCGAGGTTGCCCGGCGCGGTCAGGCGCGGCAGCGCCTTGATCTGCTCGATGTTTGCGATCGTGAACTCCTTGTCGTACAGCAGCGTCGCGAGCACCGCGTTCTGCGAGTGCGTGTGGATGCACGCGCCGGCATTGCGCTGGCTGTACATCTGGAGAAACAGCGGCGTCGACGCGGACGGCTTGTACGGCCGGTTGAGGTACGTGTCGGACGCCTGATCCAGCACGAGCATGTCGTCCGGCACCAAACGCTGGCAGTCGTACTGTTAGCATTGCCTCGTAGCATGTGTGCAGACAGCCCGCACTCACCTCCTTCTGCAGGCCCGATGGTGTGAGATAGATCAGCCCGCCCTCCCGCACGCTGAGCCCGCCGCCCGTGCCCGTCATCGACCCGTTTGTGTAAAACTGCCGGCAGAGCTCGCAAATGACGCTCGCCGGACTGCCATTGTCGTGGAAATGCTTAATCGCGTCGATCTTTCCACTCTCGGCCATGCTGTGTGGATGCTGTGTGGAGTTGGGGGGTGTAGAAGGTTGAAGGGGATTGATTGTCCCCGGGAAATAAAAACCAGCGATGGCGTCACGAAAGCCGCACGCGGCGCACACGTGCTCGCCCGATTAGGCAGCACTCAAAGAGTTGACAAAGTTATAGTCCGTTTTTAGTCCGCTATCATGCCCTCCCAGAAAAACAAACAAACAAACAAAGAATTAATCTATACACTAATCGTCCTCCCTTGCACTCATTTTGCCCTCAAACGGCACCAGGAAATCACACTTGCCGGTCCTGTGCAAGAAGGGGCACGCATGCTGGCCCAAGAAGGCCGCGCGCTTTTCCTCCCGCGTCACGGCGTCGTCCTGCGGGGCGGACGTCCAGAACGACGTATCCACCCAGTGCACGTTCTTGTCTCCTTTCAGTCTCAGTTCCTGCACGACCGCCGCAGACTCCTGCTCTAATGCGCCGTCGAACGGGCGCAGCACGAGGATCGGCACGCGCTTGTGTGCCTTCTTGCGCACCTGCCGGATCAGGTTTATGCATGCTTCGATGTACGCCTTGGACGCGTCCTGTGGAAGCAGGGTCTTGTAGAGCAGCTTCTTGTCCATCATGGCCTTCGTGGCCGTGCCAATGTCAAAGATCAGCAGCCGCGGCTGGTACTGGTCGAAATGCCAGTACTTTGGCGTCGTTGCTCGTCCCGCCGACAACGCGCCCAGAAAATAAAACTTGTCCAGCGCGGCGTTGGGGTCCGGGCCGGGACAATTGCTGATGCACATCCCCGGCGCAGATATGAGCACCCTGTCGACGTTCTGCTCCGCCGCGAGCAGGTAGGACCACGTCTGCACCGCCGGCATGGACGCATTGTACGAGTCTTGAAAAACCTCAATCAGCGGCCGCGGCGGGGCTGTAGCGGAAGCTGCGCGTAACAGCACGGCGCCTTTGTCGATATACAGCGCCTCAATGTCGGTCCGCTGCGGCCCGCTAAACACGACGCGTACAGTGTGCTCTTCTCCGCTTGCGAGCCCGCTCACAAGCGACACGACCTCCCGCCCATACGGGACCACTTTGTAGGCTTGAGAGTCATCCACACGCACTGTCATGGTGACAGGGTCCTCGAAGTTGCCCAGATGGATGCCCAGAGAGGTGCCGGAGAACTTGACGTCCATATACGCGCCGGGAAAGTAAGACGACGCGAGCAGACCGGACGCGGATCCCTGCGCGCGATTCCGCGACCACCTGCCCACGTAGCGAATGCGCGCGTCCGTCGGATCCACGAGCGCCTTTTCCTGGTGGATCTTGTCCCGCAGCGGGTCGAAGTCGACCTGCGTGTGTGCAAAGCCGCCGCCGTACATGACGAGGACTCCGATGAGGAGCCAGACGCCGATGACGGCGGCGAGCAACTTCTCCGTCGCGGTCGACGTGCCGCGCTTCCGTGGCCGCAACAGCACGTCGGATCCGCGTCGTCGCCGGTAGTGGCCCTTCTCTGCGTCGTCGTCGTCGCTGCTGTAGTTGCGGTGCTCGTCCTCGGCCGCCTGGTCCGGCTCGCCGCCCTCGTCCCCGTGCTCCTCCAGCACGCCCATGGTATTGCGCGACCGCGCCGCACGCATCCGCCGCGAGCTCCGACTGGCACCGCTGCTGCTGGTCGTGCTGCTGCCGTTGGCGCCGCTGCCGCGACTCGCGCCTGCGCCTGTTCCGGTCCTTGACTGCTGTTGCTGCTGCTGGTGGTGCTGCCGTTGCGGCTCATCAGAGTGGAATCGGGCCGACCACGCGCCCCGCGCGGACGCGGGCAGCCAGTCGCGCGTGTCGCGGGCGACGGAGCGGCCTGCACCGTATATGCCCTGCAGCATGTTTCCGAACATGGTGCGCGGGCTGGTCGGGGGAGTGCGTGGAGCTGATTGCCGGCGGAAACGGACGAAGCAGCTGAAACTGATGATCAGTTTCAGTGCCCAGAACTTGCACGTGCAAGCCGCACGGTCACGTGCGGCGCGCTTCATTTCCGTCAAGTTGACACGCTCCTGAAGGGTCTTGCCGCATTCGGCAACCGGGCATGCATGCCGCGGAATCGTGATATGTGATTTATATGTATGTACAACAAATAGAACAAGAACAAAAACAAAAACAAAAACTAAACATCGCCCACAAACAGCGTCGCCAGCGGAATCAGCAGGCCCAAAAGCGTCGCGGCCGTGTCCGTGATCCGCACGCCGCCGCGCACCGGACCGCCCGCCCCGGCCGCCGACGACGGCGACATCTCGCCGCCCTTGACCGCGTCCCCGCCGTCGTTCATGACGTGGATGGCGACGTACAGAAACGTGCCGCCGCTGAACAGCAGCAGCACGCCCGTCCACCACTGGATCCCCATCGCGTTGTTGCCGGTTCCGGCGGCCGAGCCGATCAGCATGATGACAACCCACGTAACGATTGCGCCGACCGGCGCGGCGAGCGAAAACACAAACAGATGCTGCTTCACGGTCCGGCGCGCGAGCCCCGCGCGCAGCAAGACGGCAGCCATGCCGAACGCTGCGGGTGCCTTGTGTATGAGTATGGCGAGAAAGATGATCATCTCCAGCGCAATGCTGGAGGATGCGGCACTGGCGCCGAGGGCAATGCCGTCCGCGGCGGAGTGAATCACGAGGCCAGTCGTCAGCGACGACATCGTCGCCGTAGCCTGCTGTCCCGCGGCGGATCCGCCGCCCAAGCCATCGAGGCCGTCGCCTAATGACGACGCCCCCGAGGAGACAGAGTACGTGCGCAGCTCGGAAACGTCGACGGCAGTGTGGTAGTTTGGCGCAGGGCCGAAGAAGGCGGGCAGCTTGTCGATGAGATACATGAGGATGAACCCGGACACGAGCGCAACGCCGACGACTTTATGCGTGGCAAGGTGGTTCTGGTTCTGGACCGGCACCTGCGCGGCCGGCTCGTCGGCCGTCTCCTCGTCGGCCCGGGCAAGCAGTGCACGCAGGCGCGCCATGCCGTCGCCGCTGTCGAGTCCTCCGTCGGGCGGATCCAGCAGCGACGGCGGGTTCGGTCTGAAGTCCGGCTTCGGCCGCGCGTGCCGCGCCGTGGGCGTCGAGAACAGCGTCTCGACGCCCTCGGGGATGATCACGATCAGGCTCGTGCCCATGAGCACGCCCGTGCCGACCGCGGACACGAGGCGCAGGCGATCCGGCGAGAGCGCGACGACGAGCGGCAGACTGCCCGCGCCGAACGAGGCCAGAAACATGAGGACCGAGAGCGTCACGAGCGAGATCAGCCCTGCGAGCGCAGCCATGGTGGTCGTAGTCGGTGGTCGTAGAGTGGTGGACGGTGTGGGTGCAATTGCAAGATCCCGACGAAGTGCGCAGCCATGACGCGTCCCAGCGGGCGCAGTCACGTGCACTACAGGCCCCGTGTTTGTGCTGACACTCACGTGAATGCCAATTAAGCAGTTCTACACGCGTCGCGCTCATCCATCACCCAGCCACCAACAATGGCCGCGTCCACGATCCGTCCAGAGGACTGGACTGCCAGCGCGAACAAGGTCCTTCGTTTGTCTCTGGGTGGGTAGTCTGCTTGTCATTGTTCATTGTGCCCATAAACCAAAGCTAACTCCGCGACAGTGTCCGCCGACAACGAGCCCGTCGCGCCTGCATTCAACCCATTGTACACCTATCCGATCTTTGGCGACGCAGAGGCCATATACGGATACAAGAACCTGGCCATAGACGTAAGTTCACGCTTTGGTCCATCTCAGTGCAATGTACCAATGGCATTAACCCGGGCTGCAGCTCAAATTCGGCGCGTCGGATCTAGCGCCATACCTTCACGTGTCATACACAGAGAAATTACATGACAAGGACGTTCTTGCGGCTCTGATTGAGGAGGGGAAGAAAGCCCAGAAGAGTGGCAGTGCGGCAGAAGAAGACGAAGAGGAGGAGGAGGAGGAAGAAGAAGAAGAGGAAGAAGGAAAAGACAATGAGAAAGACGAGAAGGAAGACTCCCAAGACGGAGATGATCCTGCCGTCACTCTACTAAAATTCCTTCCCGAAGGTACGGGTTATATATATATAAGTCATTTAAAAAGCTATTCACTAACTCTTTGGTCAGATACGTTCACGGACGAGTCCGCCTTTCTCAAACACATTGCCAGCACAGCAAGATCATTTAAACCGCCAGGCACGCTCCAGGCCTCATACACGCTCCCCACTGATCCGTCATCCACCACCTATGAGATTTACAAATCCGACATTGTCAGCGACGACTTGCAGCGTGCAATGCACAAGCGCATGCAGATATTCAGTCTGCTGTTCATCGAGGGAGGCTCATACATCGACGCGGACGATCCCCGATGGCGCATATACACACTTTACAAACGCACAACCGAAGATGACGACACTGCCGTATACACGTTTGCCGGCTTCTGCACGGTCTACTCATACCTGTGGTACAAGTCCGCCGAGACGTACGACGCCGCCACGACCGACCTCGCCAGCTCGCCGTCCACGGACTTTTCGAGTCTGCTCGACCACCGCAAGCGGATATCCCAGTTCGTCATCCTGCCGCCGTTCCAGGGCAGCTCGCACGGGTCCCGGTTCTACAACGCGCTCATGGACGAGTTCTACGACGACCCGAAGGTGAGAGAGGTCACGGTCGAGGACCCAAACGTCGCGTTCGACGACATGCGTGATCGAAGTGATATCCAGAGGCTTGACAAGCTGGGAGTATTTAATGATCCCGCATTCGGCGACGCTCCCGTCAGTCCTGCATGGCTGGAATACGCGCAGTCTAGAACCAAGATTATGTCTGTAAGTACCGTCCACCCTGTCACAGTCCTCCATGAACTCGCAGTCCTAATGTTCGCCATAGCGCCAATTCCAACGCCTGATCGAGATGGGCCTCCTCCGCCGGCTCCGCAAGTCAGACCCGGAGGCCTACAAGAACTACCGCGTGTACGTGAAGCAGCGGCTGTACAAGTTCAACAAGGACGCGCTCAAGGACCTCGATGCCGACCACCGCATCGAGAAGCTCGACGAGACGTACCTGTCTGTCGAGCAGGACTACTACCGCCTGCTGTCGCGCGTCGACGTCGGCGAGACTGCCGATGCGCAGAACGGCGCCGGCGGCCCAGCCAAGTGGGTCATGTTTGACGAGCATGAGGAGAATGAATGGAAGAAGAAAAAGGCACAAGAACTCGAACACCAGCAGGATCAAGAACACCTCGTCGCAACGACCGAGGAAGATGCGAAGGAAAAGCGAAAGTCCAACCAGGCTGACTTGCCCTCCGGCAGCAAAGACATAGATAATAGCGACGGAGAAAGACCTAGCAAAAGGAGCAAGACATAATTCTGGCAAGTGTATAATATAAAAAGCATATCGGTATTATTAGTACAGTACAATACAAGGGCGTTTCTTCTTATCATACACACAACTCAATACTCCTTGACACCCACCCCTCCGCTGTCCTTCTCACCGCGCTCTATATCTATATTTACAACACAACAATACCCTGTACATATCCCCACCTTACGAGCTCGCTCGCGCTTGTTACCTCAACGTCGCGCGCTCCCCTCACGCTTACGCCACCGCCAAACCTGCGCTTCCTCGGGTCCGCCGTCTTCAGTACTATCTCGAGAGACTTGTACGCCGAAACCTCCTCGTTTGGAACGCCAACAGCAGCGGCGTCCGCCGCAAGATTCGGATTCATCAACGCTCTCGCAGTTGCGCGAGTCGCCGACGCCGACGCATTCTGCATCCGAGGCACGCGCAGGTTCTTGTGGTTCAACAGCCGCTCGGCCAAGTAATGCAGCCAATACAGATTCGTTCGAGGACAGTACTCAGACCAGTCATATTTCGTCGTGACCTTGATCGACCGCCTCCTCGTCTTCTTCGTTTTCTTTGTCTTATTCCTCGTAGACTCGAAGGTCTCTTCATCTGCAATGATTGACCTCTGAAGCTGGGGGAACAACTTGCGCATGTATCGATAGATGTCAAACTGGTAGTCGCCTTTACCGGTATATATTGCGGGATCATCCATGCTCGTGAAAACGAGTCGGTCGCCACACTCTGCCCGTGAGAGCGTGTAGTCGATGATAGTCGCGCGCACGATGTCGTTATTCATCTTATCGTCCCGTATTGATAATTTCTGCATCATATGTTCGACACCATCGCTGTCGTCCTGCTGTTTTGCCTTCCGACGAGATACGCGTTCCAGGACAATATTACCCCAATGCAGATCACGGTGCTCAAACTTCACTTCCTCCTCTGCCCTCGCCAGGGCACACGCGACCTGCCAGAAAATGGAGGCCCCTTCCTTCCACGACCGAACCGTGAAATTCTCAAGATCCACGCCGCCATTGTCCAGCTCGACGACGCAGTACAACTGCGTATCCCCATACGCATCCGGCCTCTCGTTCTCCGAGCCGCCGGGTTTGGTCGCGTCATACGCGTCCCAGAGCGAAAGCAGCGACGCGGGATAGACGCCGCGCACGACATGTGCGTCGCGCACGCCGACAAAGCCGTCAAACGTCATCAGCGTCTTTGAAATTTGCAGCTCGCTTGCAATATCACGCGCGCTGGCCTGCTGCTCCTGCAGTTCTTCTCCATCGTCATCAATAACTCGGCCAAACGGCATTACCTTCAACACCCGCATTTCGCCCGTGACCAGACTGACGGCAGAAAATACCTCGCTATACGAAGCCTCGCCAAGTTTTGAAAGCTTCCATTCCTTGCACTTGTTCTCCACATACGCCGCGATATCCTCAACCTTCTTCTCAGCACCGCAATGCTTCAGAAGAGAAACGACGTCTTGATCCTCTGCCGACGATGCTTCGAGGTCCCAGAAGTTCGTGACTTCACGTAACGGCGAGGATGGTAGTGACGCGCTGCTTCCAGATGCAACACCGCGAATTGACGAGTGCGACTTGCGATGATGTTTCCGTCCTGGAGATAGAGATAGAGATGACGAGGATGACGAACGAGAAAACAGACGTAAAACTGGCTTACCACTGCTCAGCGTTAAAGGCTGTCGCATTTGCCGCTCGCTTGATCCACGATGATAAGGTGTCGCATTTGAAGACGTCCCATTAGGCAAAGACAAAGGAGACGAATGAGATCCTCTTCGAGAAGAACCCGCATGTGAAGATGAAGACGTCGCAGACGATGCTGCATGTTGAGAATAAGGAGTTGGCGTCGAGGGTCGACGTGGTCCGGATAGTGAAGCGTGCTCGTGAGTGAGCAGCGACAATTCTGCCGCGGATGATGCTGAGCGTTGCATCCCACGCCGTGCTGCGACAGTAGGGCCAGGAGATGCATACGCATGCAGATTTGTACCGACGCTGGTAGATCTGCGTGGGGAGCCGTCGTGTCCTACAGACAAGGCAGGAGTCGGTATCCGAGAAGATGAAGGTGACGTCGTAGGCCGCCGTTGTATCGGTTGGTGAGGATTTGATAACGACGTCGGCAATGGCGACGTTGCGGGTCGTCGATGGTGCTGAGGTGTAGGGCTCGATGACGAAGACGGCGAACGGTTTCCATGGTCTGCGGGTGCAGGATACCCACCAGGAGGATAGAAATTCTTGTTCTCCTTCACTCTCGCGGTCACCGAATGCTGCTGGACGTGCACAGATCTCGCTGCCGCAAACCCTCCCGCGCTGCTGCTGTCCTCATCGCGTCGTTCTGCCTCCACAAAGACCTGCCTGTACGGCGACACGGTCACCATATATTCCTGCATCTGCTGCAATCTGGGCTGTGAATGGGGCTGGTCGTAGTAGTCCAAGTCATCTGTCCGCACATGCAAGGCAACGGGAGAGCGTCGAATCGAACTGTCCTTCCGCATGACCTTCGGCGGACGCGTGATGCTCACGATCTCGAGTGCAGGTGTCGGCGAAGCAAGTTCGCTCTTCTGTTGAGGGTTGCGCTGCTGCTGTTGATTGTCGGATTTTAGCGAGAACGGAACCCTAGTTGGATATGGCAACGCTGGCGGCGGGACATCAATCTCTGTTGCCGTCGGGAAAGTAAGTGAGCTCGCAGCACTCGCAGTCTTCGGCCCGACATCTCCCTTGAGCGCCCTCTTTATCTTCGCAAAGGACGAGGATAAAGGCGATACCGGCACAGAATTCTCCTTATTGCCATCCTTATCATAACCTTCGTCGAGTCCATTAGTGCTTTGCGCTACGCGCCCTTGACGACGCTGCTGCAGTTGTTCATCGTAATCAGCGCCAGCAGCACTCGGACTTGTGAGCGAGAATAGTGAAGGCAGTCCTCCGACTCGTTTCACAGGCGACGTTCGGATCCATAATTCAGTATCCACTAGGCCCTGCCAATGTGATGATTTGTGCGCGCGTCTCCCGTAAGTTCGACGTGTTGGTTGCTGCTGCGAAAGTACCGAATCTGACATTTATCGCGGTCCTTATTCCAAGATTATAATATAAATACATATAAAATACACTATGCACAATGCAAAAGAAGAAAAAATGCCGGAAATGCAGAGAGCAATATTTTGCCGTGATTTGGCTGGTATAGACGCGTAATGTGGAGGCAGAAAACAAGACGTCAGCAGAAAAACACGAGCTCGCGTTTGTTTGTTTATGCCTTCCGGATTAGGTCGCCGAGACAACCGCGCCGCATGCGCATTCCAGACTTAGAGTTCATGTGAACACCTGTCCGGTCGCTTTCCACAGCCAAAGAAAAAAGCCACCATCTGCAACGCTACTCACGATACGTTTATTTTCCGGGTGGTCAGTAACCCAATTACGTTGAACATTCCAATCGACCACTTGCTGCATGTAGGCTCTGAACACATCTTGCCCTTAGAACCCTTCACATATAGTTAGTCAACGGTGTCGTATTATTTATGACACTCTTGACTGTACTCCCGCGCGATCCGGTTTGCGATGTCAGCAATCTCGTCCTCTGGCCACGTTGTCAATTGTAGGGTTTCAACTGTAGGTCAATCCCGGTAAATGGAGTTTTTGGAAGACGCGAATGACGGGTTTGCCGCTTATGACCTTTCCTATTTTGCTCTTTTGCATATTGGGACAAGTGAACGCATCCATGTGCGAGAGCAAAAAAGATAAAGATAATGAGACCAGCGGCACGTTGATGCAGAGTATATGCTACCATACAACGCAATAATAGGCCGATTCACTGGCAAATAAGGATCTTCATGCTAATGAACGTCGCCAACGCGCGCTGTACGTCGTAATTAATGAGTCTACGAAAACGTTTACAGTCACAAAATGAGAGGAAAGAGCATTTATTCGACCACAATATAATAATTTAAGGATATCAAACGGTATCGAAAGAAAGCAGTCAGCGTCTCAATTCCTCGTAAAAGAAACAGTTCAGAAAGTAGTAGAAATCTAGTGGTGAGCTCTGGAGTTAACAGTCAGGTTCTTATCAGATTTTAGAAAGATTCCCCCAATGCCGAATACGGTATTCCACTGGTCCAAGATGCTGATCAGCGCCGTCGAAAACACTACCTCGGGCGGTAACTGCGTCTCGTCAAACTTGACCTCCCATATCCGCGTGCCTATCCGCTTCGCAACCGCGATCTGCTCCCGCACTTCGTCGGCGGCCGCCAAGGTGCCGCTGCCGGTTGCGTTCTCGGACGAGTCCAAGCCCGGGTTGTCATGACTCTGACTCGATCGCGCGCTCACGATACGCTCCAGAGCGCGCGTTTTGCCCGTCCACTGGTAGGTGGAGCCGTCGGGCAGGATGAACATTCTGTAGTTGTCGGAAGAATCCACGACGTGCCGCACGGTTACAAGCCCGAGGTTCGCGAGCATCTCGTCCGATCCGTGAAACAGCACCTGGCTCTTCACGCTAGCGATATGGATGGTCGACAGCGCATGTCCGTCCCGTCCATCCAGCAGTGAATAGGTAACGCTTCCTCCGGCCACACCGGGCCCACGCACGTACTTTCCGTCCGTGGCATGGCGCACGAGCTTAAACAAGCGAAACCCCGTGCGCGTATACACATTCAGCAGCTTGTTGTTCGCCCTGTACTGTGGCCGCAGCGTGCACGTTGTCAGCCCGCTTTGGGGTAGCTCGCGCACCAGCGGCCGGTTTTCGTCAGCCTCGACGAGCTTGTTGTGAGCGTGCAGAGCCATGCCACTGATGGCTGCCATTGTAAGCGGAATGGCGACGGGAAGAACGAGAAGGAGTGGAAGCGGCATTATGGCTGTGCGTCTGGGTGCTCGATGGAAGAGAAAGATAGATCCGGCTGTCGACGGCCAGGATGGGAGGTTCCTGCGTTTAGTTGAATGCCCCGGAATAAGCCTGAAGAGCGAAGTAGACGTGCGTGTCATTCTTCAGGGTTCTCGATCACACTGTTATCAGTTGGACCAACTGATACTCCTTTGAACTGATGAGTCCACGTTATCCTCTCACAAAATAGATGGAATATGATCTCTTGGTATATATGGCGCGATTCAAATATGCAGCTCTTTGATGCCAAATACTGGTTCATCTCTCTTTTCTTCTGCTGCTAGCAACAAATTCGTTCCCTACAATTATTCGTCTCTGTAAGCAAATTAAGAAATAACCGCGACGTCAGGAGAATATCCTGCAGGATTGTTACTCGATCTCTGAAGTAATATCCATAGCTTGGCATAAGACGGTCTATTATTAGTGATGCGGTCCACGTAGCGATCTTATGTCGTTTCAGAAACTTGCTTGCGTTTGATTCATGAGCACTTTATATAATTGTTCCCAACCAAAACATCCCAGCGACCATCCATAGTGCTGTTAGTTCTACATGGCAGAGGAGGGAAAGACGAGACCGCTCTGTACGTCCGCAGTTGCCTTGTGAAGGAAACTGTGAAGCAGAACTGACCTATCAATGCACAACAGCTCCGTTCGAGCGGTACTTCGCTGCCCGAAACACTCTCAACTTCTACCAATCCGTCGCGACATGGATAGAGCTTTCTGCCGCGGCATTATCAAAAGAGCTCCTGTACCCGGCGCTCAAGGCGGTCATTCTCAAGAACCCGGCGTTATGCGAATACGTGCTTGAGCCGGACTCGGCCAATCCGCGAATTGCGCTGCTCAAGGAGATTGACTTGGACAAGGTTGTCGAGTTCAGGAACGACGACGGGGCCGAGGCGATTGAGTTTGAGAAGTTCATCCTGGAACTGACCGAGTCCAGGTTTGCATACGAGAATGACACGGTGCCGCTCTGGAAGGTAGCGGTCTGGCAACGGAAGACGGTCGTGTTTTATTTCGACCACATGCCGTTCGACGGCACGTCAGGTGCCCTGTTTAACCTCGAATTGGCCGAGGCGCTCGGCCTTCCGCAAGAACAACGAAAACACGACGCAACCCCGATTGTGCAGATAGACCCAGCGATCGGTGTGCATGCGCCCATGGAGCAGCTAGTTGCGGTTGCCCCGTCAGTCGGCTTTATTGCCTCCTCGCTCCTCAACGAGTTCGGCCCAAAGTTGCCGTCGTTCCTGCAATTCTCAAAGCCGAAACGGGATCCAAAGATGTTTGGACCAGTCATAAGTCCGGTGACGGGTGTCGTTCTTAAGCGGCTCGTGATTGAAAAGAACGACATCGACAACCTGCTGGCGCAATGCCGCGCGCAAAAGACAACCCTTACAGCTCTCGTTCACACCCTTCTTGTCTCCGCGATCTCGAAGACGTTCCCGGATGCCCCAGGCTTTGCCACGTCCATCCCCATCAACGCGCGCAAGTTCATTACACCATCTGATGGTGCGGAGAGGCTCATGGGCGTGTACGTGTGTCCGTATGCGGAAGTCACACCGTCCGGCGGATTTTCTTGGAAAGAGGCCGCCCGCTTTGGCGACGCGCTCAGGCAGGGCTCGGAAGATATCAAGTCGACCTACATCGTCGGCATGCTCAATTACATCGGCAAGGACATTCTCGGCTGGATGCGGGCAAAACTCGGCAGCGTGCGCGACACGGAGACGGAGGTGTCCAACCTCGGCGCGTACAAGTTCCCCGTCATCGCCGACGCCGCGACCGGCCCTCTTGTCGTCACAAACTTTGGCTTCGCCCAGCCCCACGGCGTGCCCCAGCCGCCGCTGAAATTGAGCGTGGCCGGAGTGCGCGGCGGCAACGTCACGATCACAATGGCCGTCGCGGACATCGTCCTCGGCGAGGGTAACGGCGACAAGGTATGGAGCGCATTCAATGTCGCTCTTGACGAGCTGTTGGTGTGATTTGTGGAGTTTTAATTGTATCGGCAGTTAGCATAGCATAGATATAGAAAATTTTGGTTATAGAATGGACCGGAGTATTTCACAGAGCGTAGATTTGTTGGAAAGCAAAACTTTTGCTGCCATCTGTTTCCCTACTAAGATTCTTCAAGTCGCACAAGCCACCCTCGATTGATGATACAAATACAATTGCAAATTATATTGTACACTTTCCCAAAAAAAACTATAATATAAAAGTAGTAGTAAATGATGATAGAAAAAAAGTAATAGTAATATCCAAAACGAAACAAAAAATTCCCTCTAAGTGCTTGTCCTACTCCGCCGCTACCTCCTCCTCCTCCTCCTCTTTCACGCCGTTCGTCTCGACCGCGACCTCGGTTTCGTCCACAACGACCTCCTCGGCAGGCTTCGCGACGGATGCCACGACGAGCTCGCGCAGCTTGGCCAGCTCGCCCTCGAGAGCCGAGATCCGCTCGTCGCGCGCGGCGAGCTCCTTCAGGTTGGACTCGATCACGTCGGCGAGCTTGGCCTCGTAGTCGTCCAGCTTCTGCTTCGCCTCCGCGACGGTCGTGTGCAGCGCCTCGAGCTTGTTTGCAATCACCAACGCCGGGCCGGTCTTGGATGGCGCCGCGGCCGGCTCTGCCGCCTTTGGCGGCTCTTCAACCACGGCCGGCGTAACCGGCGCAGCGGGCTCGACGACAGCTTTCGTGTCTTCCTCCTCCGCGTCCCAGGACGACTCCTCCTTTGACAGGGCAGCGGGCACGGGCGCGTCATCCGCACTGCTCGCCTTCTTCAACAAGTCGTCGACCTTCGGAGTCGCGAGCGCCTTGTCCAAGTCCTTCTCCGGCGTCGCATACGCGGCCACAGGAGCAGGCGATGCCTCCTTCTTCACGGGCGCGACCGGCGCGGCGACGACGGGCTCTTCCTTCTTCGGAGCCGGCGTCGACGACACAACAGGGATCTCACCCGCCGTGACGGTCGGCGCGACGCCATCGAAGACGGCCTCGAGATTGATAAGCGACGGCGCAGCGGTTTTGCCAGAAAACCACTCCTCGGCGGTCAGGGCCGCCTCGCCGCTGGGGCAGTCCGGGTAGATGTCGCCTTGGAAAGTTTCCGACTGACACGAACTGAATTAGCAACGCAATACGAGAAAGAGGGTCAAGGGAAGAATACATACACGTCGAGGAACGATGAACTGGATGGGCTCAATAAGCGAGTCGTACACGGTCTTGTAAGCCCTCACAACCTCGTTGTCGTGAACCGCCACGCCGCGCTTCGGCATGAAGGCAATGCCGCGCTGCGGGTCGGCGGACTTGTACTCCGACAACGAGAAGAGCTCGTCGTTGTCGTACTCGTAGTATCTGATGTTGCCGTCGCCCTTGCCGGCAAGATACAGGCACTTCGTGCCGGGGTCGTAGTACGGCATGCAGATGCCCGCGGACGAGTCGAGCTGGTAAAAGTCGCCGATGGGTCCTTTCTTGATGTCGGTCGTGTCCCAGATGGCGACCTGCCGGTCGCTCATGCGGCTGAAGCCCGTGGTCGCGAGGCGGTCGAGCTCGCCGAGCCAGACGACGCGCTGGTTCTTCGCGCCGGAGTGGCCGGGCCCCTCGACGACGACGGTCTCGGAGCGCGGGTCCCAGATCCGGATCATCTTGTCGCGGGACGTGGTCGCGAGCAGCGAGCCCGTGTAGTTGAAGGCCATGCTGAGGACCATGTCCTTGTGCTTCAGCGTCGTCTTCGCCTTGCCGGCCTCGATGTCCCAGAGCTTGACCGTGTAGTCGCCGGACGAGGATGCGAGCACGTTGCTCGCGACCGGGTGGAACTGGACGTGGCCGACCTTGCGCGAGTGGCCGCTCAGCTTCGCGACGGGCGCGACGTCGGGCATCTGCTGCTTCGTGTCCGGGTCCGCGAGCACCGAGAACCCCTCCGGGACGCGCCAGATGCCGACCTTGCCGTCGTCGGACGCGGACGCGATCACGCTGTCGTCGAACGGGTTGAAGTCGGTGTCGAGCACGGCCGCGGTGTGGCCGCGGAAGAGCGGGATCACGTCCGGCACCTTGCCGCGCTCGGACAGCGGGATCACGGCGAACGCGCCGCCGCCGGACGCGTCCCAGTTCACGGACAGGTAGAGCGGGTTGACCTGGAGCAGGCAGTGGGATTAGATCTCGGGCACAATTACGCCAGGCAGACCGCCGTCGAGCGCCCTCAAGCCACATACCTTGATGAGATTCGAATCCCACGCATTCTTGCTGTATTCCCAACAATTAGACCAGAAACCAGGCAGACTAGCAAGCAACAACAAAGACGCACGTAATGCGGACGTTTTCGTAGCACAATTCCTTCTTGGTCTGCTGTCCGTAGACGTGCCGGTACTTTGAAGCCCGCACAAATCGTCCGCTGTTTTACCGCAATTAGCAAGCGCTCCTAACAGATCCACACAATTGATATCCACACGACACGCACCTCATGATTACAATGCTATCAATGCAAAAAAAAAGATAAACAAAGAGTGGGAAAGGGAGAGTGTTGCGAGACGATGTAGAGAGTGTGACCGGATGGAGGAGGGCGGCCGAGACGCCTGTGCAGACCACACTAGATGCGGACAGCATCGCCACAAAACCCGTCAAGAGCCGAAGCGGCTCGGTCCTTGTTCGAACGAGGTCGGGGTTTCAACTACATTTGATACAATCCAGCCATATATGACGATGGTGCAGTCATTGGCACTGCCTTCGTACGGCATCTGCATAATATGATGAAAACAAAAACCTCCATGCCGTGCTTGGCTCCTAGCCTGCACGGCATAGCATTCTAATTCGTTTATCCCCGCGATCATGACATGAATCATATCCCCAAATCGCCCGTCCAACCAAAAGAAGAAGACAAAAGCTCAAAAGAAAAACAAACATGAAAATGAAACAACAAAAAAAAACAGTACGAAAATGCGTCATAAAACGTAGCAAAGCAAAAATAAACATACACTCCATTTTGTAAACCGTATTTCTCTGCACCTTGTCCACACAGTCATAGATCCCAGCTTACATGTCCGAACTAAACCGCACCCTGTTCCCTGCACCGAGCGGGCCGGCATTGGCATTGTCGCTCGAAAACCGCTCGGGCGAAAAACTGCTGTCCATCAGCGTCGTGTCGCCGAGCCCGCTCTCGCTCCACACACTCGACCGCGGGCTCGGCGCGCCGCCGCCGCCGGCCTTCCACGGCGCCGTGCTCAAGGTGGTGGGAGTGGTTGGCGTTGTGCCGAGCTGGGCGCCGCCGAGACCGCTGGCGCCGGCGGACGACGCGTTGCGCGTCCGCAAGAGCTCCTGGATCTCGAGCTCGTCGGCGGCGTTTCTGGCGTCGAGCGCGGCCGCGCTCGCCGCGAGCTGCTGCTGCCGCCGCACGCGCCGCTTGTCGCCGGCCCAGCCGTCCTGGAGCTCCATGGCCGCGTCCTTCTCCAGGCGCGCGCGCAGCACGGGGTCCTGCTCGATCTGCTGGAACGCGTCCGTGTCGGACGGCAGCACGGCCGCGCGCAGGACGACGAGGAACATGTCAAACACGATCGGCACGCCGCAGCAGAGAAAGAACGTGGCCCACCACGTCAGGTCCGGTCCGAAGGTGTGTATGAGCGTGTCCTTGACGATGTACCGCGTCAGCTCCACCTTGTACACCAGCGTCAGCAGCAACGTCCACAGGAACCAGCCGCAGACCGAGATCAGGATCGAGCCCAGCGCGAGGATGTTGCGGTTGTGCATCTCGACAAAGTTGAGCTTGATCGCGATCGCGGCAATGATGGCGGCAAAGTTGAGCGTGCCCATCGGATAGAGACCGTTGTCCCGCGGCCACGTCATGCCGTACACGTAGATCATCGTGAACGTGACGAGGACGGCCTGCGAGCTCGCGATCGCCATCCAGCAGAGAAAGATCTTGAGATTGAAATGCTTGTTCAGCCGCGACGTGGAGTACAACTCCGGGACCGCCACGAGCGTCTCGGGACTGAGATCCTGCAGGAATATGCCGAGACACAGGACCGGCAGGGACGTGAACAGGGTGTTGTACATCGTCAGCGAGACTGACTCGTACAGCGACGTGCTGGAGTACATTGTATATCGTTGAAACATGGCCTGCGTGAGGTAGAAGAAAAACTCCTTGTAAAATGTAGCAAGCACATATTTGCTCAGACGCTGTTAAAACAATCAGTTAGGACATGCTATAGTTAACACCCGCAGCAGGACAGACATACGACATAATTCCACCGCCCGTGCACCAGCATCAGCTTGATGAGGAACCGGAACTGGCCGATGGAGAAATCGGACGAGCGCGAGGCCTGCAGGCCCTCCTTGCCGGCGATGCCGATGCCGACGTCGGCGGCCTGGATCATGGCGATGTCGTTCGCGCCGTCGCCGATCGCGAGCGTGACGGCGCCGCGGACCTTCGACCGGACTGCCGAGACGAGCAGGGCCTTCTGCGACGGCGACGCGCGGCAGCAGATCACGGAGTCGGCCTTCACGCCGAGCTCGACAAAGAGCGTCATCAGCGTCATGTCGCTCTCGATGTGCGAGAGCGTGCCGCCGTCGATGACGACGACAGAGTGCGCGACGTTGCCGTTCTCGAGCTCGAGCATCAGCGTCGCCATCTTGCTCGTCATGTCCGGGTCGTCCGACCGGAGGACCATGACGGTCGAGTAGTCGTGGATCAGTCTGCAGGAATGGCCGATCGAGATCGCCGTCTCGCGCTTGTCGCCCGTGAGCATCCACAGCTTCACGCCGGCGCGCCGGAGCTTGTCGATCGCTTCCGGAACGCCGTGCTGGAGCTTGTCCTCGATGGCGGTCGCGCCGGTGAGCTCCAGGTTGTTCTCGACCATCTCGCCGGCGGCCTCGATCTTGGCCGTCCGGTTGTCGAGGCTCGTGATCGCGTCGGCGTAGATCTTTGCCCAGTTGCGGTACTCGTCCTCAGACATGAACCGGTGCGCGTACACAAGCGTGCGCAGGCCCTCCGTGGCAAACTCGTCGATGTGGCTCATCGTCTTCTCGTACATGGCGCCGATGTCCAGTGCGATGTTCTCGTCCACCATGCTCTCCAAGAGCTCCATGGTCGCGGCGTTCACGGCACCGCCGGCGGCAGCCTCGAATGCAAGTGACGACCGTCCGACCGGGCCCGCAGATACGGGGACCTCGACCTCAACACTCGACTTTGCCTGCACGACGGCCGTGCCGGACTCTCGCGCCTGGGCCGAGACCAAGAAATCGTTCAGCTGGCCGAGCGTCTCCTTCTTGCGCAGATTCAGGCTCGGCCGCGGCACGCTGAAGCTCGGCCGCGCGGACGGCGGACGGCTTCCCGACGACCTGCGCCCCGGCGCCGCCCCGAAGGACGTGCGTCCGAGCGATGCCTGGTGCGAGTGGTGTCCGGTGCCGTGGGGCTCGGCGGAGAGGCTGTCGCGAGCGGCAATCGCCCGGGACGCTTCGATGTTCTTGCGAAGCGTCACGCGGCGCTGCACCTCGGCCTTCTTCGACTCTGCGAGCTTGGCGGAAACCAGTCTCTCAAAGATGACGGTGTCGGCGCCCTTGCACAGGAGGCATATGCGGCCATCAGGAAACTTTAGGACGATCGACATGCGTTTGCGGACCGATGAGAACTCGATCGTCTGCAAGATCTCGAATGTTTCGACCAGCGGTTCCGCATCGAACCCATTCGGATAGGTTCTGACCATGACAGACTTGAACAGCCTGTCCACGACGACGTAGCCGAGGTCACGCGCCGCCCGAACCAGTGCCAGCTCGTCGGGCGAGGAGGCTTGATACTTGATCGTGCTGTCGGCGTCGTCGACCGAAACGCCAATGTCGTCGAGATCGTCGTCGTCGCCGGCCTTGTCCGGAATGCAGGTGTGGCAGAGTGCGATCGTGAGCAGGAAGAACTTGGCCTTCCTCGAAAATGGCGTCTGTGGCTTCAATTGCAAATACTGCATGAGCTCGACCGTCGAGCGCGTAGCGATCTCGGTTTCGAGCCGCAGTGACGGAGACGGATCGCGAGCGCCGTAGGCGGACGGCTGCCAGTGAGGCACGCCGCCGCCGCTGCCGGCTGTGCGCAGACTCGAATGGCTGCGCTGGTGGGTCAAGACCGAAGTCTCGATCGCCGCTTCCAGGGTTGCCGCCCGGCGGAAGGCCTTTGGCAGCTGGGCGGAGGTGCTGTTCACACTAAGCGATCGCGTATGCTGCGTTGAAATTCTCGCCTCCTGCAAGACTGCCGACGCGGGCGACAGCAACGACGCAACCTCGACCGCGGCGCCGTCGTCGTCGCCGTTGTTTGTCAGCTCCTGCAGCTTTGTGCGGACGAAGTCTTGGTGGACGTCGAGCTCGTGCAGCCAGGCATGGCCGGCCACCGTGATCTTTCGGAAGACCATGACGTTGTCCGTGAGCGTGCCGGTTTTGTCAGAAAACACGTACGAGACCTGGCCGAGTTCCTCGTTGATGGACGACGTGTGCGGCTCGCACCGCGTGTCGTTTGGCGCGTAGTACATGTCGACGTCCCAGCCAAGCATGATGCGCTGGGCGAGCTTGACGATCTCCATGGACACGTACAAGGACAGCGGGATGAGGGTGTTGAACATGATCACGAAGCTCATGGTGAGCTCGATCAGCGGAATCTGGTCCGGGGGCAGGTACCACGGCAAGGCGTTGCCGGTGTTGTCCGTGACCCAGACGCGCTGCATGACAGTGCAGAATGCGGCGATGAAGATGACAAAGAACACCATGAAGATGATGATCCGGTTGATGCGTCCCTGAAGCCGGGGTGCCTTCACACGCGGTGCCTGGGTCGCGTTCATTCGAATCTTGGTCTCCTGGCCCGTGAATATGCAAAAGCCGATTGCGCGAGGCGTGTTTCGCAAGATCGACCCTCGATAGACGACGTGGTCGTTCTGCAATGAGTGCTTTGTGCCGTTGACGGTAACGTTGCCTTCAAAATTGTACAGGTCCGTGTTGGGGTCCTCGACCACAAAGTCTGCCCGCGAGTCCTCTGCGGCGAGCTTCTCGTCCGTCTCGCACAGGTCTGCGAGGGCAGGGAGAGGCGTTTTGCTCTTGAGGTTCGTCTCGCCGTCGAGGGCGGCGGTCTCGACGTAGGCAAGGTCGCCGAGGCCGTCGGCGTGCATGAGCACGAGGTCGCAAGGCACCCAGTCATTGCGCACGAGCAGGACGACGTCGCCGACGACGACGTCCTTCCATGGCACGGGCCGCCAGTTGATTGTGCGGACGCCGTCCACGCTGATGTCGATGTCGGCAACGCGGGCCTCCTTGTTGTTCTCGCTTGAATCCTGCCGGTGACGCTGCCAGTCGTCGAAGCCCTCGCGGGCCATGACAATGCCGGTGAAGATCATGAACGTGATGAAGGTGTTGAACCTACCGGTTGTGGACCAACCGGGGACCATCTGGAGAATAGAGATGACAAGGAAGTAGCTGGAGATGCATATTTACGTTAGCGCCGGCGTGTCAAAGCAGGGCGACTCGACGATTTGAATAAAACTCACACGTTTGCGATTTTGGAGAATTGGGCGAAAGCGAGGAGGGGCAGCCAGTTGTAGCGGTTGTAGATGGAGGACACGATGATGTTCGAGACATACGGCCTGCCTGTGCGCTCGTCGAGCAGGTCGAGCTTGGCGGCAAAGTCGAGCGGGATCTGGCGGCCTTCCTTGGACGGCGGCATGGCGGTTGCCCGGAGGACAAAGTCGCGGGCTTTGCGATAGGCGGCCTGGCATTTGCCCTGGATGCCGGATGCAAACAATTTTGAGGAGGCCCAGGAGGTGTAGTGTGAGAGCTCGCGCTGGGGCCGCTGGGGGTGGCCGCGGTAGATGGCGGACTCGAGCGTGTCTGGCCGGTAGACCTTTGCCGTGTCCAATGCCGAGGAGGAGTCTGGGCCGGCAGGAACGAGATCAATGCGGCTGAGATTGGCGGCGTGGGGTGGTATCGGCGAATGCGCCTCGGGCGTCTGCAGCGACGTCGGCATCGCAGACGCGGACGCGGACGGGGTCGGGGTCGGAGTCGCGGGAGTGGAGAGGTTGAATGGCGAAATAGGGCTGTATGCGGGGGCGGCGGGCCCGAGGGGGACGAGGTTCTCGATCATCTCGATGGGGGACTGCTCGGAGGAGGTCTGCTGCATCTGGCGGTTAAAGATCTGCGTGCGCAGACTGAAGCCTCTGTTTCTGCGCTTCTGCGGCGGCGACTGAAGCGCGCCGACGGCAGGGTGCTGCAGCGGGGTGGTGCCGGTGGTGGCAGCAGCAGCGGCGGCGGCGGCGGCAAAGGCCGACGGCGCAGGCTCGACGACGGAGAAGGACGCGGTGGTGGGGACGGGGACGGCAGAGGGCAGAGGCGGGTATGGGTATGCCGTGAGGGGATTGGGGGTCTCGAGCTGGTGCAGGGCGATGGGCCGGCGCGGGGCGGGCACGCTGAGGCCGGCCGCGCCGATGGTGGGCGGGACGGGATCAGGCGGTGTGGAGAAGGCGTAGCCGTACTGGTCGAGATCCGAGGCCGAGAGCGGCCGGCCGGGCGGAGCGGGGCTGTCGAGACGGGGCAGGTCTGCGGACATTCTCTGCTGCGTGAACGGGTTGTTGGAGCGGTGGACGGTGGGCGAGACGGGCGATGAGGGTGCTGGCCGAGGCGGGTCATGATCCGGCACGGGCGAGTCCGGGGCAGGACTCTGGCGGCGAGGCGACGCCATTGACGCGTAGCACGACGCTTTGCGCCTGTGAGAGTAAACGAGGGTGGTGTGGGTGAAAAGAAAAAGGAAAAAAGAGGGTGTGGGGAGGGCAGCAAGCAACAAAAGTGGTGAGAACACGTTGGGAGAAGCGGTTGTGTTTCTGTTTTTCGCAGGCGGCAAAACAAAGAATTTGCTGCAGCCAAATCCCGACTTTTGACCCCGGCTTTTTGCTTTGGGTTAGGCTTGCGAGCACACAGAGTGCACCACCCACGGGTCTCGTGGCGCTGGACAGGAACTCGAGACTGTCACGGGACAGGTCTTCTCGTCTATAACTGTATGTCAAAGCCCTCAAAAGAGTGCGGTGTGCGGATGCGCGATCCGGGTATGATATAGCTGGGCGATGGGCCGATGGCTGGCGGGCGCTCTCCGGTGGAGGCAGGGAGGAGCTAGCGGCGTTATTGCCTAATGCAGCTACGCGTAAACATCAACCACATCAACCCCCCGGCCGCCACTTTGACGAGAAAGACAGAATTCAAAGACACTTTGAACAGGGAGTCAGTCACCCTACATATTTTGCATCTTCTATCGTACCTGCTCCGCGGTGCTGGACGTGTCTTCGCGGTCGGCGTGCTTAACCGGCATGCTCGCACCTGCCTGCATATCACCATCAACCACGACAATGACACCGACAATGACTACGACTACCCTCAACCTGCACTCCGAAACACAAGAAGGGGTCCTGCTTGCGTGTTGTTCTCCACAGGGCCAGACACCAACAAGGAAGGCGGCCCAAGGGTATATATGATACAAGGGCCCAGCCGGGGACGCGTCATAAGTGACCACAGCCGCCCAAAAATAGCCCACATAAAAAAGGGCCCGGCGCAAAACCCAAAAAACCCTCCGGCAAAAACCCTCAAGGTTCCACTGGCAGAGCCCAAACCGGCAGCCCACAACCGCGAGGCCGTCGTCGTAGTATGATATATACATACATAGTATGATGAGCGATGGTACTCTAGACCGTCGAACGACGTCGTCAAGCCGACAGGCCCTCTCTTGGTGGTGGTGCGAGCGGTGCAGGAAAAGGAAGGACCCGTGTCTATCAATCAACGCCCCTGAAAACGACTGGACTTTCAGCATCGCCGACCGTGAAGTCGTCCTCGGAGCACCGCGGCCGGCGCCGGCAGCCCTGCCCCGTCCCTCGACGGCACGCGAGCGCCGGCCGCGCACGCCGGCCGCGGCACACCGCCCGGTCCGGCCGCGCGTGCAGCCAGGCAGCAGGCCCGGGCGAGGAACGCGTAGAGGAGGGCACCGGCCAGTGCGGAGTGGCGGCCGAGCAGCGAGCGCCCTTTACCCGGCGGCCGGCTGGGCGGTGTGCCGGGCTTTCGTTTGTTGATGATTTTGCAGCATACGCATTCCGTCAGAAATAATCTGCTCTTCTGACATTTCGACGATCGTCATCACACCCTCTTCTTTCTCTTTTTCTCTTGTTCACTCGCTCGCTCACCACACACACACACTCTCTCTCCGCGTCCTCGCTCGCTCGCTCGTTCTCGACAGCCCTCGTTGTCCTCGTCTTCCTCGTCCTCGTCCTCGTCCTCGTCCACCACCTCCTCCTCCTCGTCCCACCCCCACAATGGCGCCCGCGTTCCTAAAACGCTCGTCCACGTCCTCGTCCGACAAGGCCAAAAACCGCCGCTCGTCCCTCTCCGACACGAAAATCACCGCCGAGGACCACGACCGCATGAAGCCCCGCACCGGCAACATCGCCGACCCGATCCTGACCGCCATGCGCGAGGAGCAGCCCTTCGAGGTCTCCATCAACCACCACGCGGACTCGACCGTCTCGCCCGAGATGCACGTCCGCGACATGTTCGGCAACGCCATCGACGACCCCGACCGCAGCAACCCGACCCGCTCCCGCTCCGAGCGCCCGCTCGACACCATCCGCGCCTTCGAGTTCGCCGCCACCGGCGACCGCCACCTCCGCGACCAGCTCTACCGCGAGCGCCTGCCCTGGGAGGGCCGCCGCTACAACGGCCCGCCGTCGTCCTCCAACTACCAGGTCTACTCCGCCTACCAGGCCGGCAGCAACGAGAACGTCGACGGCGCCGCCGCCGCCGACGGCTACCACGTCGCCAGCAACGGCATGGGAGGCCCGTCCGACTACGCCGCCTCGGCGGCCGGCTCCGCCACCCCCGCCCGCCAACCCATCGCGCTTGGCAACACCTCCGGCACGCTCTACGACGAGCCCTACGAGCCTCCCAAGAAGGACAAGAAGAAAAAACGCGGTCTCTTTGGCAAGAAGAAGGACTAACCTCTTTTTTTCTTTCTTCCTTTTGGTTTTTTTTGTTCTTTTGGTCCTTGTCTTTATCTTCCTCCTTGGGTTCATGTCGCTCATGTCTTTGTATATAAAACGTTTTGTGTTTGGGAGTTGCTATACGATAACGATGTTCCTGTGTTCTCTGTGTTACGTTGACGGGTAGTTCCATGGCTTTTGCGGTTCTCTACGTTTCGAGTTGGTTATTTTTGTGCTTTTGTGACTCGTATTCCAATTTTAGAATTTTATATGTCTTGTATAATCTCTACACACTCTCTAATATACCCTCCTTTATGTTCTTCTTTGTTTCCTTAAAGTACCCAAGCGTCAGCCTGAATAGCAAAACCAGCACAGCGAATTCCAGCGCTGGGTTCTCTATTCGAGCAATTTTTTATTTTTGTTTTACTTTGATTTATTATCTTGTATCTTTACCCACTCTATTTTACCCACTTTTATTACTTTTCTTTCGTTTTGTCTATGATTCGTCGCCCGCCGCAAGCGTATCCTTGATCCAACTCCCCACCACCGTCACGACCTCCCGGTTGCTCGGCACAAAGTGCCCGCCCGGGTGCTGGTACTCGGTCCTCGTCGCCTCCGCGCACGCCGCCGCCAGGCCCTCGCTCCTCTGAGGCGGCACGATCGTGTCCTTCTCGCCCGTGACGTGCAGCGTCGGGATCGTGATCGGAAAGTACTCGGCCGTGCCCGGCGCGTCCGCCTTGAACCCCGAAAACAGCACCGCGAACCTGAGCTCGGGGTGCGCCGGCGCGAGCTCGCGCAGCTTCGCCACCAACATGCCGGCCAGCACGGCGCCCTGCGAGAACCCGACGAGGCCGACGAACGGGCCCTCGCGCTCGACGTACGCGGCCAGCACGCGCCACGTCTCGTCCAGGCCGTCGTACGCGCCCGTGCCGTCCTCCGCCTTGACGAACCACGCGTACGACTCGTCCGGCTTGAATCCCAGCGCGAGCAGCCGCGCGCGCTCGTCCTCGGCCGCGTCCGCGGGTATCAGCAGCGGCACCGGCCCGGTCGGGTAGTGCGCCGTGAAGCCCAGTTTCTTGAGGCCCCGGCGAAGGCCGGCCGACTTGTTGGCAAACGACGACCCGGACTGAAAGCTCAATTGTTAGTGCATTCTTTCCAAGAGCAGTAAAATGATAAAACGACATACCTGTGTATAGCCATGCAGGAATAATATTTTATTTGACATCGTCATTGTAATTGCCCATTTAATGCAACGCCTATCTAATGCAACGCCTAGCCACGAATGCCAAAAAATTGACGATTGGAAAAAGGTTGGGACGTTCAGGGCCCAGCGTCGGACTTTTAGATTCGCCGACCGCCCTGCATCTCTCTGCGCTTCGGACTCGCCTATGCTTGCGCACGTCACATATTACCAGGGTCTACAGTGCGACGGGAGTATAACGAGTATGACCCGATTCTTTGAATAGAACAAACTCCAAACCGTAAGGACACCTTGGCCGAGCTACACATCATATCACTTCACATGAACATTCAGGGGGAGATTATACTTCAACCCTGGCATCGATATCTATCGATTATCAAGTGTGGTGTAAATTGAGAGTGGTGTAATCGGGTGAAGTCCCT